>PVKB01005342.1:0-100480 GCA_004027205.1 Ctenodactylus gundi
ATAGATAGATGATAGATAGATAGGTGATAGATAGATGATAGATAGATAGATGATAGATAGATAGATGATAGATAGATAGATGATAGGTAGATAGATAGATGATAGATAGATGATAGATAGATAGATGATAGATAGATGATAGATGATAGATAGATAGGTGATAGATAGATGATAGATGATAGACGATAGATAGATGATAGATAGATAAATAGATGATAGATAGATGATAGATCGATAGATGATAGATAGATATTTCAAAAGGTCTCACAAAATGTTTAATCTTTTCTGAAAAAATAGATAAACTAAGGTAATCTTTACAAATATATTAGCAAAAACTTGCATTACACTAACTTAGCTATTAATCTGTTAATTCAGACAAACTCTGAGCTTAAGGAGCTTGTCACCATTTAACATCCTTCAGTGTACCATGACACAAGTCCTGCCTTTCTTAAATTATATTTTAAAGCTTACTTAGGAGTAAATCATGCCATAAAATGATTCTAATCGAATTAAAATTCATTTTAATTCATTTAGATTTGATCAAAGATGTGATAAAAACAATACTTAGTGTTCCAAATTTATATTCAAAAATGGTAGAAGCTGTGCAAATGTACTGATACTTTTGAAGACAGAGATTGTCTAGAGTTTTTGTTAAGCTCAAATGATAGCCTGCTTGCTTGGCATGCATAAGGCCCCTGATTTGATACAGAGCATTGTAAAACTATCTATGTTTAAAACTAAAAGAAAATGAAAAATATATAAATTTGTAGACTTTTAGATAATCTGTGAAACTCTGAAGTCTAATAAAATAGCAAAATTTTAGAAAAGGAAGATGAAATGAATTAATTACATCATTACAATATGTTTGTAAATATTACATCTGAAATGCTGAGCATTTTCTTAGGCATACTTCTTTAAGAGATCTTCAACTAAAATGTATCCTGAGCATGTAATAGTTATCTAAATTTTGATGTTAGAGCAAATTTAACCATTCAAATTGGTAATATTTTCTTTTTTCTTTGAGTAAACTTTCTTGGTAATAGAAATAAAATTTATTTAGAAAATGTCTTAAACTTTTGGGAGAAAATCTAGGTCATAACAACACACTTATTCGTTACATCTTTTATTGAAATATGTTTTCGCTTCACCTGTATGCAAGTACACAAATTCATTTTGGAAGGCAGTAATTTAGAATGAGATCATAAGAAGAATAAATAAGGTAATCAGAAAGTTAATATCAAACAGGTTTTGAGGTTAAACTTAATGTGTGTGGCCATTAAATAATACTTTGTCTTGTTATTTCACATTAATATACAACATCTGAAATTTGTTTCAAACGGTGTTGCACTGATTTAGACAGAACACGGCCAATGTGACCATCAGTCTAATTATTACTAGGTGACAGGACATCAAATTGTTTCTAAAACTCAAACACACAGTTTAATTTTTATTAATTCCTCTTTATTTAAGTTTTCTAGAGGAGAGGTCAAAGTTCAGAAAGTTTTTAAGCATCGTATTCCACATCTGGAATTTAATTTATGAGGTACCTGGCTTTCTCGATACCCTAATATAGTGAGATGACTTTAGTTGTGCATGAAAAACTACTGCCTTTATTGATTGATACGCCTATATTTCATTTGTCAAGCAAATGAATGAATTCCCATTCATAATTTAACCTACAGTCCTCACACTGGAAACATCTACCGAGAAAGGTTGATTTGTTAGTGGCAAGATCAATGCTAAGATTCTTCATTGTTGACATCCAGTCAAAAAATCAATACTTTCTAGTAATCAATTTTATATTAGCTTTTATATTAGCCAATGAATACCCTTTTAAATGAAAGAAATAATTCATGGATTCTCTACTTCATAAAAATATATTGCTCAAATTTTTGCTTTTATAAGACTGTGTGTGGTTAAAATCTGAGAGCTAACCTGTTGAATTTTCTACTTCCTGTTTCATATAATTGTGTATGATTTTGATTATAGTTTTGAAAGTTTCTGTCTGATCTCTGTTTAAATATCTTCTAAACCAGTTACTTGTAGTAAATGCAAATTGGATTTCTTTACTCTTCTACCTACAGCTTCAAACACTGTTGATTAGAGGATAATGAAGTTTTTAGTAGAGTTCTAATTACAATTATTTCCTTCCTTTGTCTCATGGGGTTGAAGTTGATATGAGTAGAAATAATAGTGAGGAGTGTAGTGGCCTGCTTCAAGCGAAGAGCAAGTTTTAGTTTTGTGCACTTAATGCACATGGAACTGGCACAATTTTTTAGGTTTACATTTTCTTACATGATTCTGAATATTAAAAAGATATATATTTATAAGCATTTAAGAATGTACACTTAATTCCTGCCAGATTTATTTTTTCCTTCCTGGTCACTAAAGACTAAAGTGCACCATAAATTAAGTCATAAAGAGGAACATGACAAAATTATTCCTAATAGGCAAAAAAATACATACTAGTCAAATTTTTATCTGATAATGTCTTGTGATCTATGGTATCAGTTTAAAATGTTCTTTTAATTAGTATGTTGGTTCCTCCTAGAGCCCATTATACAATTGTAGTTTTCTACAGTGAGTGTTGTAAAATATGAGACTTGCTTAGGCCTGCTGTGCCTAGTAACCTAAACTAAATGCCTTATTGCCTCCACTGAGACTATTTTAGATAAAGTTAAGAATTAAAAACAAAACTTACTCAAACGTGCAAAGTAGCTCTGTAGCATTCATGTTAAATTTACTTCACAATTTTTTAAGAAGTGAACAGTAAGCTTAATGCAGAGGTTTTGACTGAAACATGGTCAAGAGAATGTGCATTATTTAGAATTGAATGGCTTAATCAAGTGCAGAATGATTTTGAGGTATGTTTTAGTACCCAATTATTTCTCCATTCCAATAATATAAGGTCACAATGGTGAAAAAAGGAAGATACCTGAGAATGTCTAGGTCTTCAATTAAAATTTGCAGAAGCTCTTCGATCTTTTTTGTCCTGGAATATGTGTTTGAATATTTGATCTGCCTTGAGGAAAGAAGTGTTAAATGTAAAGAATTCATTCTTATACTTTTTCTTTTAATGTCAGAGATTCATGATTAATTGACTTTCAAAAATTTGAAAATCAACTCAGGAAGTACACACTATATTAATACTACTTCAGTAATACTATTAGAAATTTCTTGATGTCACTATGTTAACTCAAGAGAAATTTCACTGAAATTCCATGCATGACATCGGCGTCAATCTGCTTTAAAGCTCTAGACTTTTGAAATTTACACCAATTAACTGTATGCTAATTAATAATATGGATAAAAAGTATGTAGCATATAAAAATTAAATTACAAATTATCACCAGGAAGTAGATAAAAAAGTCAGTTACCAGAAAACTGGTAAGTTATTAATACCACATAAAATAACAGAGTTTGGGCTTATTTTACACACTGTTTTTTTCTTATTCTATAAAAAAGTAACAAATGGATGTTAGTCAAAATGTGTGGCTATAATTTTGTTAAGATATGGCTAGATGATTTTGATTTTACTAAGGTGTCTTTTTATGTAATTAAGGCCTATGTGTTATTTTAAATAAGAATGAAGCTATTCTTTCAAAATGTGTATTCTTCTCTGAATATAGACAAACTGACAAAGGGTCTTACAAGCATTCTGTAAATTTTTGACTTTTTGAATTCATGTGGTTTTGTTCTATTTTATATCTGATATGGAAAAATTGCTAAAGTATATTGTATTTTATATAGATAATGAAAGATGTAATATATTGCACAAATGATAAAATAGTGGATATATGATTTAACATGTTTAAATTTTAAAATTCATTTTGGTGGATGCTATCTATCAAACTAAGGCTTAATTATAGATGCTATAAGCAAACTAAGACTTAATTCTGTAAAATCTGCTGTAATTATCTCAATTTTCATGGTTTAATGTCTGTATAGGTTGCATAATTTAACGGGTTTAATTTTAAGCTGTGTGTTTCTACTGATATATTTCTTACAGTTGTTTATAACTTAGCTTGACCAACTTTAGTCACTTTACTTTTTCCCTCAAAAACTGTAAATTCTGTCTTGCAGCTAAGCTTTATCAGGAAACTATCATTCTTTGATGGCTTGTTCTGAATGCAGAAATAGCTCTTATTAAACAATCATGACCATGCCTGATCAACTCCACTTCTCTCTCCTGGAACACTAACATGTAAATAATCCAAAGAACTATTATGTTGGCTGGTTTCCTCCTTGCTGCTACAAAATTACCTGATATTCACAAACAAGAGGAAGAGACTTTAAGTGTGGTTCATGGCCTCAGAAGGCTCAGTCCACGACTGGCTTGTCTGCAAGACATAGACATCGTGATATAAAGAAAAACTTTATCAAATTTTTCAGGTCATACTGACTAGTAAACAGAGCAGTAAAAGAGTGCCAGGGATATGTAGGTGCACAAAATGCTCAACTTCATTGTAAACCTTAAATTTTTGCACTTATACATATCAATAAAATGGGGTGGGGGAAAGAAAATAAATAAATGAATAAATTAGGTTAAATATTTTTTTTAAAAAAGAGTGCCAGAGAGGAAAAGGCTAGGGAAGAGATGTTGCATCACAGTTTACAACTCGATGACCTGCTCTGACATATTCTGAATTGTGCCTTACTAATCCCCAAGGGGCTCACAAGCCAATGAAGTTGACAGTTAGGTTTAATCATCATACTAGACGATCTGTCAAGATGACAACCAAGCACACCTCCTTGAAACCTAATTATAAAATAAGGTAAATAATAAGTGGTAATTCCGCCTAATGTAAATATCCTGCATTCAAGGAAAATTGTGTTAAAATTCTCTCCTATGTTTCAAAACTTCAGAACTGTTCAAAAGTCAAAGACAAAATCTCCTCTGAGACACAAAGCAAACTTTTAGCTGTGAACCTCTATAAAATTCAAAATGCAGATTACATTACCTCAAGAAAAAATGCACAATTTTAGCATTTCTGTCCTGGAAAGTATGGAGATGCAGGTATAGAGATAATAAGCAATGTGACCAACACACACCATGTTCAATAGAGGGTGCACTAAGTCTAGAACCTTCCTGTTCAGAATAAGGGGCACATCTGGAAAAACATAAATTCTATAGGGCTTCAGTTGACTCACCACTTTGACCTTGTATGGACAGAATGACTCTCCCACTTCTTAAGTACTGATTTTGTGTATTGATTATCTTTTCTCTTGCCAGTACCTTGTATCTAATATCTACAACTTAAAGGAGCAGAGAGGCTCAACTTAATTGACACCTTCCAAGGACTTGGACTGTGAGTAGTTGGCTCGCAATAAGTATGTTGCTAAAAGGAATTTGCAGATCAGAGATGCTCATGGTCTCCCGTCTGGGAAACAAAACAAAGGAACAACATTAGAGAGGAACAGGCCAGAGTCCAGAGGCAGATTCCAAGGTAATACCTCTGTAGCCTACCCACCAGGTAAGTCCTGAATCAGTCCATATAACAGACATTAAGGTTTACTGTCAAGGCAATGCTTACATCTTTTTTGGAAATAATTTTCTATTTGTGTTTTAGAGATTTGGAGATCCTAAGGAAGAAGAATTCCTATTGTAACATTAGTTTTCAATAGTACTTATTCTTATTTAAGTCCACATTTGGCTTATTAGACAGTACCATTTTCTATCCATGTAAATGTTTGATATAATAAAATTTGTGACATTTGATTAGAAATTAAAGAGCTGTCATAGTGTGTAATTTGTTGAGTATGTAGCAAATTGCAAAAAAAAAATAAATATTCTGAAATGGAATGGACCTTTAGCAGTAATGAAAATGCTTGTCTTGGCTTATAAACAAAGCATTAACCTGACTAGCGTGCCATGTGGTTACACAGAAATAAACTTTAAATTACTGGGACAACTAACTGTACTTTTAAAAATTACTGTTTTAATTCATTTTTTTCTTGGCATTAACTATTTCATGCATCTTTAAAGTTTACAAAAGTAACCAAGGTGCAGTGAATTAACATACATTGGATTCACAGAGTACATTAAGTGACATAATGATAGTGGATGAGTGTTCTTAATTTTTTCTTAAAAAAGATAAAAACGTGATTCTAGTCATACAGACTGAAATTAGGAGAATATAAATTCTGTTTCAAATAGAAAACAGTAAATTTATGATAAATATCTTTGATGAACTAATAAAAGAATTGCTTTTTTCTGCTAGCTCGGTTGCAATACAGTCTTAAGGCTAAGAATTAAGAAAATTGCAATTTAGTAGCTCTTTAAAGTAATGATTTCAAAATTTGTGAAATGTTTTATCACTTTTCAAGTGGAATTCTTTCATATACACTTGAAATTTTAAGACAACAACGGAGAAATGATTGCTAATAAAGTAACAAAATAAAATAATTACTCTCAAGAGGTACAAATTCCATTTTGCTTGGGAGAGGGGGGTTTTGTATAAATGAAATGAACTGCCACTATTTTTGTTCTTTAGATTTAGCTTCTAGTCATTTCCCTTGATACATTGCATTTCTATTGCTTATTCACCTTAAATTACATTTCATTGTTTTCATCTTGAACGGTAATAGAGTCATCATCATGAATGAGTTTCTCACATCAAAAACCGTCCACCTGCTGTTTTCCATCTGCTTTTCCTGCTCTTTCCCCCTTGTTAGGACACCTGAAAAGCTGCAAAATTAATCACATATGAGCTCCTACTAGAAGACCCAAAGAATTCTAGCTAGTTCACAAGTGGAGAAAAAATATTTTTTTTCATATTCAGAGAATATGAGCTTTTAGTGTTTTATGTTTCATATACCAAAAATCCAATATATATATATATATATATATATATATATATATATATATATATATATATAAAAATAGTGAATGTCCCCCCACTATTTTTATTAATATGCATATACAATAGTGTTCACAATGAATTTGGGTATTTCGTGCACATGTGTATCGTAACAACTTTACAATCCCTTCCCGTTTTTGACCCTCCCACCCCTCCCTGTCTCTTCTCCTAACTCTAGCTATCACTTGATGTGGTTCTATAGAATGTATGTGTTCTGGGTTTTCCAAGTCAGAAAAACTATACAGTACTTAACATATTGATCTTCCACACCTAAATCATTTCACTTAAGTCACCACTCTAACTCAGCTTCCTATTCCTCGAATGGGTCCTAGTAGTTAAATATTGATGCCTATTCTCTGTATCCAACCAATCCCTTTATTGTTTTTTTCTCTATATTTTGCTATATCTTTGTTGCTATTCTTAACCCCGTCCTACTCACCAGTTCAAATTAAAGAAATATCTACAAGCATGTAATTCAAAAGACTAGTAAATTTGGGAAAGAAGAAGAAGGAAAAAAAGTTAAATTTCAAATGCCTTAGCAGAATATTGGAAGGTACATGTTTGTACATTCACAGGGTTATTTTTACATCAATCAGTTTTCTTAGGAGAAATTTTCATCAGTGACTTAAGTGAATTGCTACAATAAAACAAAGTTAAAGCTATATCACATTGCTACATTAAATAAACTTAAATCTATACCACATAAATATACCTAAAGTAACAGACATGAAGGCAAATTTAGTAATTTCAGATTTTTTTAACTTTTACGACTTAGTTACTCATATTTCACTGATTAGTAACATTTTGTTAGATTTGGTTTATAAATTTATCTGTTTATCCCTCCATATATTTGTGCATTTGTATTATTAAGAAATTTTATGTCAATTCCCCATGTAGTGAATTTTGTCAGTTTTATAAATTTGGTAACCTTTGTATAAAAATGGAAAAAAAAAAAACATTAGCTTGCTACCACATAAGGAGCAATAAAATGTCATCAGGTTTGTTTTCACAAGTTCTCAATATTTTAAATGTGCAAAGCAAAAGAAACTTTTGTATATAATGTATCATTTCATTTGGATGGATCATTTTTCCTTGTACCTTTTATTGCCCTGGAAATAAAAGTGAAGAACTAAATTGAAAATATGCATATATTTAAACTATTTTTATTAATGTGTCTGTGAAATACTTTATCATATTTTTCTCTTAAAGACAAATCAAAGTGGGTAGTGACAATGTAACTATTTGCATAGGCTCTTCAATCAAGTCATTTCACTGCTCCTGGCATACTTAGCCAGGCACTTTAAATTCTGCACAACTATTGTGAATATAATAATAAATGTACTTGTTTATATGTAAATGATATGTATATGCATATGACACCATAGGTGCAATATTATTGAAGATACTTTGTTGGAAAAGGCATGTTGCCTCTAATACATTCAGGGTGTGACTGAAAATGTAGTGAATATTTAAATCAAAAACATTTATAATAGTAAAAGGCACATTGCTGTTAGTTCCCTTCAAAACACTCCTCCTCAATTTGAATATATTTGTCCTCTAGTTCCTGTGGCTTTGGATGTCGTAAAGGTTTTCCCTACCAAAGACCTATTTTTTTTTCAATTTACTCACACTTGCTTCATAATTTTACAAGTTATTTCATAACATTTTACCATAATTGGTACCCTTGAGTGTATAGTTTATTTTTCTGATCAAAAGATTCAAAATGCCAAAGGTTCTCTTGTTCTCCAGTCCCCTATAGCTCCAGAGTTATAGGAAAGTGAAGTTTAACACTTACCACAATTGCTCAGAGAAATTCTTGATGGCATCTCAGTATCTCATGTCTTAATGAGTGGAATGTTTTTTGAGGCAGGAGGGAGGACATATTTAGGAGCAGTTTTCCACTTTGGATATTCAAAGGACTCAGAGTTTCGGTGTCCAGCCTTAAATGCATGTCTTAGAGAGTCACCAAATTTACTGAAGCCATTTTTTAATAGTTAAGTACTTTCAAGAAGTTTCTGACAAAACTATAAAAGCTAAAGCTCTCATCTTTAAAATGTTTTTTTGTAGAATCGTAGGACCATATTAATTTAAGCAATTTAACAGTAGTATTGAGTCAAGACATTAATCTTAATACATCTAGGTATCTGTGTTGACATGTTTGTGCTTCTCATGTGTTTTTACACAGGAAAATAGTCTAAACTATCTGTAGAAATATAATCACAATACTGTCCCTATAAACAGCACACACTCTTCTTTGATAAATTCACATTATATCTATAAAGAGTGAATCCAATCTTTAAGATGCAATGATCCCTTTGGACAAGGAGTTCCTTAACCTTGGCGGCGTTATCAAGTCCCACTGCTATTCTAAGAACAGTGTCATGGGGTTTTGTCCTTACTGCGTGTGTCTGTTATAAAGAACAAATTGAAGAGAGCTGGGGAGATTAGTGAGTAAGCTATACTCCCAGTTGAGCAGTTAACAGTTTTAGATTCTTGGAATTTGTGCAATGTTCATCATGTAGAAAGCATGCTTAGAGTCCACCTCACTTCCACAGGATGCCATCTTATTATTCAGAGATTGCTACAGCAGGAAGCCAGGCTACACCCACAGGGAAATCTGCACACACCTGAGGAGATTTCATCATTCCCTTCAGCTAAAGCTGGCCTAGAGTGCAAATTGTTTGAGAGTCATGCCAAGGAGCGTATAATAATGCAAAAAGCAATCTGAAAAATGTGAACCACAGAGGGACCAGATGTGTATTCATAAACGGAATCCTTAACTTTACAAAAATAAAGAAAGTAGTGAAGGGACATGCTAACGTGTGGCAGTAGGCCTCATTTCCTCTCTGCTGCTTTTCTCCTCATCTTGAATGGAGCAAGTTATTTTTTCACAACTATTTACTTCTCTAAGATTTCTGAGAATCCCTGAGAATCTTCAGTGCAAGGTTCCTGATTTCAGAAATCTTGAAGCGATTTGACAATTACTTAGGTATGCACATGGCCACAGTTGCCTTGAGGACGAAGCCTGTTTAACTTTCACTGAGAGGATGGCTGTTGTCCTGTAAGCCCTCTTTTATTGGATTTTGCATGATATCTTTTCTCTCTTCAGTATGTTTTTCAGAAATTAGGCCTCCAAATATAGTTCATGAAGATCGTGGTTAATCATGAAGATTATGTTATGTTCTGGGTCAAGACTGACTCACATAATTAGGTTTGAGCAGCGAGAATGATAGGGTGTGCTCATTTGTATGAAGAATACTGTTTGTCAAGAAATGAGTATGCAAGAGACGGATGCTTCGATTTGGTGGCAATAACATTTTTTTTTTTGCACCAGTACATAAAAATTAGGATCGACAGTTCTATTTTCAGAAATATAAAGTTTCAAAGTTGCCATTTCAGGTTTTTTTTTTTTTTTTTTTTTTGGAGACAGTATCTCACTATGTAGTCCTGGCTGCTCCTGAATTCACTATGTAGCCCAGATTGGCCTCCAACTCATAGGAATCCTCCTGCCTCATCCTCCCTAATGCTGGGATTATGGGAATGAACCACACCTAGTTTATATGGTTCTGGGAATTAAACCCATTGCTTGGAGCTTTCCAGGACAGACTTTTACAGCTGAGCTATTGCTCTAGCCCTTCATATGTGTTTTTTAAGAAGAAGAATGAACCCAGAACATGTTTATCTCACTATGACTAAAAGCAATAGTCATAGCTTAGGCCAATCAAATTTAAAATTCTGAAACTCTGAAAGTTTTAGTTTCAAATTTCTGTACTTTTTGACATTCTCAAAGCCTTTGGGTGATAGGAACAACTAAATTTCTTATTATCTACCAAGATGTTGTATAGACATTTAGGAATCCCAGTGAAATATATATATATATATATATATATATATATATATATATATATATATATATATATATATATATTATATATATATATATATATATATATTTAAGAATGAGAACAATAAATCAAATATTTCTTTCTCATGTGTAGACCTATAGTATCAGCCCCACCAAAACACCTCAATCATGCCAAAGAGTAAGGCAAATGAGAGGAATACATTTAATACATTATGTTACATGAAATCTATAAATATTCAAATATATCTCAATACTGAGACTATGAAATGCATTTCCGAACAAGTTTCAGAAAACCATATTTGAAATAGCTTCAGATGGCTAAACATAAATCCTACACCTTGATCTCAAATTCGGTGACTATGATCTTTTGTTTTCAACTATGTTTGATATGTGAGAAAAAACGCTGAATGGAAAAAGGACTAGGAGAAAGCATACTGTAGCAGGACACTGATTGACAGTTGCTATCCCCCCCTCCTTTTTAATAGAATCTTGCTACATGGTCCAAACTTACTTGAAACTGACCCCCCTTCTACCTCTGCCTCCAAGTGCTGGGATTGGAAGCTTGCCCCAGTACATTTAGCGATTTTGTATTTCTGAACACACAGTTAGATTCAATTTCCCAGCCTCTATTTCAGTATGGCGGCCATGTGAATGAGGTTAATCTTTCCAGGAAAGCTATACTATAAAAAGAAACTAATAAAAACATATGAATAAGTATCTAGATTTTATAGGATGCCAGAAGATCAAAAGTGTTACAGAAAAATTTTAAAAAGGTGCATAGAAACAAATTTTAATAGATGCGTCATCATGATTGGACTAAATAAAAAACGGAATTGTCGTGGGGAGTCTTAAACATGAGGGAAATAGCCATGGAGATATTTGCTCAAAAATATTCTAGGTTAAGCACCAAAAAGACCCCAAAATTGAGGAGAAGCTACCTTCCGTGGTCAGCAAAGAAGTCTGTTTCCCCTGGTCAATGAGCGGTGATTAAGTGGTAGGAACTGATGTCAGCAGAGACTGAGGAGGGAATGGGCAAGCCAGCTGGGCCCTGAGGCCACAGTAAAGATGGAGACGTTGACTGTCAAGCAAACTCTATGGAAAAATAGCTCAGATAAAGAACAATCAACCTCATGTTTTGAAAATGTACTCTTACTTATTTTTGTATTAGGTTCTGGGTCAATACTGACTTACATCATTTAGTTTGAGCAGCTAGAAAGATAGAGTGCCCTGGTTTGCATGAAAAAGATCACATACCAAGATAAGAAAATAAAAGGAGGTGATGAATACTATTCAAATTTCAGATCTCATTACTCCAATGTATCTATTAAAAAGCTAATTTGAAATGCTTCTCAACGTATGATACAGTTATAACTTGATGAGTTGAAAATATCATAATTGACATTTCGTTAAACACACATGACCTCCAAAAATTCTCCCTCTTTAGCACAATATTCTGCAAAGCACCAGTTAGTTTTGAGTTCCTGTCTGAGAGGAAGAGGTGACCCCCTGACACTTTCCAGAATCACAGTAAGTATTCATTTGCAAATTGCTAACCTGGGAAATTATCACAATTATCACAATTAAAATGTTTGAGAGTTTCTGTCGAATACATTTTACATTTACATCAGTACAAAAATCAAAAAATTAAGTCACACTACCAAAAGTAATTTCATACTTCAACAGTGATTTTTCTCCTATGTAATTTTATGTTTTCTATGTACTCTGTAAATATTAAGGTTGTAAGGAGAAAAGAATCCCAGAATAATAATTATATCTCTATTCTTCCAATAATCTCCTTTATTTCCCCCTCCTAGATTTCTCTTTGATTTTTATGGAAAAAATTATAAATGACAAATAGGATTCCTATCTTATCTGTCCCCATTCTTTTCATTGTTGACTTGAAGAGCATTATGGTGAAAAATGTGAATTATTTACATGAAAGCCTGCCCTTGGAATTCTTGCACCTTAAGTTATTCATGTGATTCCTTTGATCAATTTAAAATTCAAAAAGTTACTGAGGATTTAGATTTTAGCTTGTTCTTGTTTTTTTATGAGTGTAATGTAAATAAAAACACACTCATACACACTTCAGATTGTCCATTGAAACAAGAAATGACATAGTGATGTTGTTTTTCATGCAATTGTCATTCTTCTAAAATAGTCACATGAGGTGCTGCAGGAATAGCTCAGCAGTTAAAGTGCTTGCCTAGAAAGCAAGCACTAAGTCAAGTGCCAAGTATCCAAATTCGGTTCTCCAGCACCGCATAATCCAGGTGTGGGGGGTGCACGCCTGTAATCCCCGCATTTAGGAGGTTGAGACAAAAGGATTGCTGTGAGTTCAAGGTCAACCTGGGCTTCATAGTGATTTCAGGACCAGCCTAAGTAACAGAGTGAGACCCTGTCTCAAAAATAAATAAATAAGTCACTTGAAACTATAGGAATACTGAGTTTATTTATGATAAATAGGCTTCTTTTTGTCAAAAAATGTATTCAGATGTTATGAAGGAAAAATGCCAGCTGATCATGTGCACAAAGGAGATGATGGACCAGTTCATTTTCAAAGTATTTCCAAAATATTCTGTTGACTGAAACAGCATCAGTACCTTGATTGTCAAGCAGTCTATGTCTTTGCCCTGTACATTGTAAGAAAATGTAACTTTTTTTTTTACTGTTCCCTACTTAAAATCATAGTCTGAAAATGTGTTGAAAATTTTTACATTTGCCATGTGTTTTTGTATGCAGAGTTACATGCATATAAACTAAATGAAATAATTATTTTTAATGTATGTTTCTTGTTAAAATATTCACAGGAAGCTGAGGCTGGAGGATCACCAAGTTTGAAGCCAATCTGAGCTACAGAGCAAGGTCAAGGCCAACCTAGACTAACTGGTAAAGTCCTGATTCGAAAAACTAAAACTGGGGAAGGCAAAATGGAGATGGGGAAGGAAATGTGAAATTGAAGTAGTAAAAATGTGCACAAAAATCTCTAGTTCAATGTAACCACCTGTTGCATATTGCATATGAATAGTAATAAGAATGAGGAAAATCCCACATAATCAATTAATTAAATGCTCATTAAATTTACTGGAGTTCTGTGGAGAGAATTCAAAGTATATATTATATCTGAAATTAACGTAACATAGATCAAGGCAGTGATTTCTCTGCCAAATGCTTTTAAGGATAAGTCACTTGCATTTTTTTCGGTCATACATATTTTGACGCAACAGTATATTTACTATGCTAAGCTTAATATCTACTGAATTTCTCATGCCTTAAAGAATTATTCAACTTTTTATTCATTTAAAGTGAGTAAATTACCTAATGTTACCTTATTAGCCTTGTAACTTTTTTGTAAGAGAGCAAAAGCCATGCTGTCTATACATTTTTAGCAAAATAATATGTGATGAGGGATAACTATAGAATCATCTTAACTTGCCTGATAGTTTATCTTGTATTTAAAAATATTAAGAGAAAAATTAACTAGTGCCCGTGGGGCAGGCCTCCAATCCAACCGCTCTAGGGGGCTGAGGCAGGAGAATCGCTAGGTTGAACTGAGCCAGGCAACTTAGTAACTTAGAAAGACCAATTCTCAACATAAAAAATAAAATGGGCTGGGCATGTAGCTCAGTGTGAGGGCTGGGACTGGACCCTCAGTACCAAAATCAACAAAATCCAAAACTTAAACTCATTATTTTTATAAGCCTGCATAAATAAATGAAAGAAAATATCATAATATGCTCATTTTATTTTTTTTCAGTCATTTTTAATTTTGTATAAATAATATGAAATATCAGAAATTAATGTCAGTAATTGCTTAGGATATAACACATTGTGATTTTTCATTTAAATTAAGCACTGACATTTTAATGAGACATAATAATTAGAATAATATCTAAATAAGCCCCAAAGAGAATGGCATTGTTTTCTTGTAATTCCCCCTCTCCAAATCTGTAAACAAAAATCTTAATTTTAGATTCAGAAAGAGATATTTAACTTTTTTTAACTCATCAACTTCAACTTTGTATGACTCCAGAGAATACAATGACAGAGAAATGATTTGAATAATTAATTTTAAACCTGCCATATTATATGAGTCAACATCTGGCAAATTTACAAGAGAAAAACATTAGAATTTTTATGACAGGAACTCTTCGTTTATTCACTGTAACTAATGTTTAGGTGCCACAATGTGAGATTTGTTCTTGTTCCCCGGCTGCCACTATAGCAACATTGCTCAGAACAAGCTTTGTGTATCCATTAATGAAAAAAAAATGGAGGTAAATATACATTCATACACAGGTAACATTTCTCGTGGTTTAGAGAACTACCAAATAAGTTTGTGAAGAACTGATATTGATTTCTAAAAGTAACTTAAATGAATTTTGGATCGTGAAACATGAACCAAGTTGTGAAAATCCTATTTAAAATCATAAAAATAATTACATCACTTTTATAAGTAAGCTCTAAACAGTAGATCTTTGTAATAATTGTATATCCACAAACCAAAAAAGTCAAAGCACCACAAAAAATAAAATTTTGATAGTATTTTTTTATGAAATCCAAGTGTGCACATGTATGCAACATTGTCAAAATAAGCACACGTTTTAAAGGTAATACGATTTACTAAATCATCATTTGTCTTAAAAGTGAAATGACTTTTTCCTGGGAACTTTGTCAGAAAGCAGAATGTAAAAAATAATTTTACTCTGATTTAATATAATCAATATTTCTTTGAACCTTTGCTTTATAAACCCATTGAAGAATTGCTTTCAGTTACCACTAAATGACACATTACAAAAGAGGATATAAACTTCTAGAAAGATGATTCTGCACTAAACAACAAAAAAAGCAAAATCAATTTAAAGGACTCACGTACATTTCCTACTCCCTGTACCTTCTTAATTGTAACAAATTGCTGATATCAAAGAAAATAGCAAGAAAAACAATTCTGAGAAGTTTAGAATGGCATTTTTATGTATATGACATATGGGAGAAAGAACTAATTCTCGAAGAGGTGGCTCCGAATTTTGACTATTATTGTATTTTCTTCACCAAAGAACAGTGAACTGCAAAAACAGATTTGAATGAAAGAGTATTGATGTGCAGCCACATTTGAGGTTAAATGCTACAGAGTGGCTAAATGTCTCTGGATCTTTCGGGAGCTAACGTTGTCTTCAATTTTCAAATTTTCTTCTGTCTCCTAACAAAGTGGACTAAAGGAGCAGAGTAATCTTTATCTTTGTAAATATGTGTTGGTTGTTGGGAAATAAGACGGCTGAGAGCCTTGCTCCATTGTCTCTTGTGCTCGCCTTTGACTTCACAATCCTTTCGATTTTGAGGTGTTCAGATTGTGGTCTCCCGTACCGTTACGTGGCCAGCTCATGTTTTTGAAAGAGAGCTAATAAAATTGTTTGAAATATATGGGATAAACCTGTACTCTGATGGGCATACACTCTGATTGGACATTGAAAATTAAAGATAGGAATTACTAAACTAATTGTGTTCGCTTATTTAGCAGGTAGATTGAAATTGTAAAGATTATTACCTAAAATATTTTTCCCATTTGACTCCAGAAAATTCTGGTTTCTTAACAGTATATTTTAGCTGTCTATATTTTTTCTTAACATGCAAGTGTAGTCTAATGGCATATTGAGGTATGTTGTTTGCTTAATGCATTTATCACCTTTCAAATATTTTAACACTTTTTAAAATGAAATCTCCCCTTGAAAATTTGTTTCTGGAGATCCTTTAAATTAAGACACATAAACATTAAATCCAAGAATAGGAGAAAGATCTAATACAAATTGTTATTTTATTTGGTTTTTCCATAAATTCGGATGATTATTCTTTTAGAAAATAAACACAGGTCAACACTATTACATGTTTGAAATTTTTTAAAAAAATAAAATATACATTACTTCACCTTAAAATATCTTTGACCATATTACAAATATTCAGTCAGATGGATCAAATTTTATGAAAAGGGGATGACCATAAAAATGTAATGCATATATTTTGATTAGATTTTAATTAAAATATTCTGTCAAAATGTGTGCTATCGTATCTACAATTTTGTTTGACATTTTTATGACCACTTGTAAGAGGTTCTTAAATGCCTTGAATCCTGCATTTTACATTTGAAGAAATAGTTATATGTCACATGTAATAAAAATAGTTTTGCACAGGTATAGAAATAAAAGCAGATAAGCAAAGAGAAATGCACAATAAAATTGCATTTGGTTATGCTTCCAAATTAGGCGTATATTGATATCATAAATTCATGAAATGTAACTTTTCAGAAAAAATGTAGTGAGCATGATTCATCTATATTTTCTTTTAAAGTACCTTATTATTGTACTAGTTGGTCAGATTCAAAAACTGTGAACATAAGTACAAGCAAAATATGAACTATTTTCACATTGAAATAAGACAGCACTCTGAGTTAAGAGTAATTTTTATCTTTTCAAACCGTTATGCAATTGTCACCTTTACATTTGTGTATTACTCTGTCTTGTGTCATTGCTGCATTTAAAAAAAATAAAAGACATTTCTGACTATTCCAGATCTTTTTTCTCCCAGTTTAAATTTAAAATGTGTGACTTGTAAAATATATTTTCTGTAGTGTGCCTTTCTGATATTTTAGAATTTTTAATACGTTTTCATAGGCTATTTTTTGTTTCCCTTATGAAAACTACACTCATTGAAAACCTATGTTCACCTTATGAAAAAGGCATATCTACAAAATTCAAAGAACCACATGCCGCTTTGCTTCCGAAATGCCTGTGCTTCCTTTAAATAGTCTTTTAAAACTCACTGAATCTCATTTTAATATTAATTGCCACATTTTGCCCTTTGAGAGTGCTTTCCTCCTGGAGCAAGCCAAAGCACTCAGCAATGAAAAACATCAACCATCAACTGGGACAAATATGTGAGCAACAGCTCCATGAATGAAAAGCCAATTTAAATCAGAAAGTGATTTGAATTCATACCCCTTTCAATCAGGCAGCAGGAAGGAAACGTATTTTTCACTGACTGTAAAAGTTTGCAAAAAAAGATAAAGGTAAATTCCTCCACTTGGGACCTTATGATTCAAGAGACATATGGGAAAGAGAGGTGAACTAGAATTACCCACTAAATCAAGCTGGCAAAATGGATGATAGCACGCCAGCCATAGCCGGATTCAGTCCACCAAGCAAAACTTTTTAAGTGATATATTTCTGTGCAATGCATATTGATCAGGAAGCCCTGGAGCACTGATAGTACACACACACACACACACACACACACACACACACACAAATATGCACACATACACAGAAATGCACAAACAACTGTATTTTTTCTGTTTTGCGTAGAAATAGTGGCTAGATACATACCCTTTCTTTGAAAAAGAAATTTGTTTGAACCCTTATATTAATCATAGCTACCATAAAGACAAAACCTACATACCTTCATCTGAAAAGTAAATAATGGCTTCTCTTTTTGCGTGATTGTGAATTATAAGTTCACTGGAATGCTGAAAATATATATAAATAGTATTATATTTAAGCAAATGCTGTAAATGTCTAAAATTAAATATTTTTGCATATTTATTTGATTTGATATTTTTGATTGAAATACATAAAGGATATGACTTAAAATAATGAATATTTAAATAAAACTTTTGTTAAGATATATAAAACATTGCCACTTTCTAAAGCAGTCCTGATAGTTCCCACTTTAGGAGGGCTTTTATCCAATGTGGTCAAGTAAAGAGTGAATGATTCTGCCAAATGCCACCCAATAGGAAGGCAGGCTCATGAAAATATTGCACCATGCCTCCACTCACCTACGCCACCCGGTCTGGAACCAAACGCTGTCTGTGTCTTCACCAGAAAACAGCAACTGATGCTGGCAACTTGGTGGACAACAGGGAACTCATTCACATTCACGTTGCTGCCAGGACTGTAAACTGGAACAGCCACCATGGAAGAAATTTTCTAGAGTCCTCAAAACACTATAAACAAACAAGGTTTCATTTCATAATAAAAGGAGACTTTAGCTATGGATTTTAAGGCTTTAGCTATAAATTATTTCTTTGTTACCTAAATATTGTGTGGAAGTTTATTCAATGTTAAGTAATATTATTCAAAAATGTTTAATTTAGCATTATATGGAGCCAATATAAAATATGAAACATGTTCAACAAGAAAATTCTGACTCAGCTTAACAATGATAGACTTACTTCTAAGAATATTTTGCAGTTAGAAAGTAATTTTACATATGAAGGGGCATTCATATAATGCATTCAAAAGTACAAGTTAAAATGTGAAACAGGTACCAATGGTTGTTACCTTAAATATCAAAATGTTTCAGAGTAGAAATGCACTTTTTTAACAATCATTTGTGGGACAACAGTCATATGCTACAATGTATTCTCTCAACCAGTGTCACATGATCAATATTTTTATGATAAATATTTAAATGGTTATGAAGAGAAGGCATTGTAACTGGGAGTGAAACACAAATATTAGGCTTTCAAATAAACATTTATGCCTTTTTTATTGTGACATTTTCTCTATTAGTAGATATTTAATAACTGTTCACAATGAAACTTCCAAGAGACTTGAAATCGTTTGTCTAGAAAAGTTTTCAAAGAAGACAAAAACTGCCACATATTTTTTTTTCGCCTTGAGAATACGCAGGTCAAAATAATGCACTCATCCATACAATGGCAAAGAAGGATTTTTCCTAGTATTAATGTTTGTTACTAATCTTTCCGAAGTCTGTAAACTCAAGTGGTCTATAGTTGAATAAACTCTAATGCCAGATGGAGTATCAGAAAATGTGTGCGAGACTTTAATTATCTAAAAACCCAAAATGAACTGCTCCCCGTGATACCTGGGGATTCTAATGAAGAGCACACGTGTGTTCTTCCTGCTAATTGAAGATGAGCTTCATTTTACAACATTTAATCCCTTGAGAATTTGTAACATAAAAAGGAAAGGTTGAAAAGAATTTTAAAAGCCCCAAATAAACTTTGCTTAAATGTTGCCTGTTGAATAGAAAATTATTACAAGTTACACGTGGCAAATGATTATATTGAGTAGATCAGGAAAGCATAAGCATAGATTTTTGAATCATCAGAAAGTGAGAGCCAAACAAACTATTGGTTATGTGTAAAGACATATTTTACATATTTATAATATGTATATTAGAAATATTATATTTAGAAAATTAAGGCTGATTATTAGATTATTATAAAAGATAAGCTATAAGTAGCATATTAGTAGTAGTATTGAGGTAAAAATTTCCTAAATTTAACTTTTAGAAATACTAAAGTTTTATTCCATACAGTAAAGAAATCACAATGATAAAACACAAGTTGTTCTTTTAAAACGATAGAAATTATCAAAATATACAGGGCAAAAATCAGTGTAAATATTGTGACATTTAAGTGTCAAAATATAGACATGAATTTCAAATGTGTTCATATTAAATGTAAGATACAAAAATTTCTTAACTGAAAACCATCTGATTGGTTCAGTAATTTCAATGATGTTAATAGGTCTATATACAAGTTGTCATGAGTATTTTAATAACATACTCAAAGTTTTCTTCAGAGAAAATAATGAATTCCCTGGGATTAAGAGGAAGTGTATAAATAATCCTGGGAAAAGTGAGTACAGCAGAAAAGCTTTAGTCAAAGAGAAAAACAATTAAAAACATTAGGAGAAACTCACGAATGAATTGTGAGTAATGATAATAAGTGGCCATAATAAACTCTAAATGACCAGACTATGGATGGTTACAAGGGAATGTTTGAAGTAACAAGATATTGGCTACCAACCCCGCCCCCCCAAAATAGCATAAAAATAAAAATAGCTGGTTCTGGTGTATGGGGAGACAGGTTCCTTAAGTTGTGCTCAGTCACAAATGCCATGAAAACTTGGTGCTGTCAAAGGTCTGCTTTAAAAGAAACTCCCAATATTCTAGTTCCATATTCACTATACACTGACTATAGCATTCATCTGTATATTGAGTATGCCACACACATTTATTTATTGCAAACCAAATGTTTTTGTTGTTGTTGTTGTTGTTGTTCAATAAGCTATTCTTTATAACTTTGAGTTTATATTCTGACTTGCTGAAATGTGGGCCACCTTGATAAAATCAACTTCCTTAGTAGAAAACTTGAGATGAAGGAGCTTTCATAGCTGGAATCATTTAATCAAGATAGTGGCACCTTGTGGCCTCCTGTAGAAGTGTTCACATGGTCGTGTCCAAGGGAGAGACTGAATGATAATCAAATTACCATCCTTTTTTTTTTTCCTAATGTCATTACCACTTGGTCTACTTGAACATGCACCTGAAGCTATTTTTATTCTCAGTACACAGTAGTATATTGGGATCATCTGCTTTCCATTCTTGAAACAAAATCCCTGAACAAGGCTGAATTAATAAGAGAAAAAGGTTTATTATGCCTCACTGCTTTCTAAGTTTCAGCCCATGACTGACTTACTCTGTTGTTTCGGTCTTCTGGAATCCCATCATGGTAGGGATTGTATGTAGAGCAAAGATTCACCTCAAGAGTGATACGAAAAATAGAGGAAGAGAAGTGGCTTATGTCCCAGAGTCCCTTTCAAGGGAATACCCATGAGGACTAGAAGGCTTCACACTAGATCTCATCTGTCAATTTGCACCGTGTGTTCATTTCATCCAGATGGATATGGAACTTTTAACACATGAGGCTTTGGGGGCAAACTGTAACACCATCATTTTTCAAATTTCTATTTTTTCTGGTAATACTATAAGGGGCCTATTATAGATAAAGAACCACATGCATCTTAGAACTCAATAAATGCTTTTGAAGATAGGGAGAAAATACCAAGTTTAATACTGTTGTAGAATTCAGAGAAGATTGTTGAAGGATGATATATATCTTCGAAATAGTAACTGAGGACCTATGGGCTCAAGTCCTTGATTGCTGACTTACACTATCATCTAATCAAAAAAAGCATATGGCAATGAAGGAAGTAGAATTGAGAATCTGGTGTTAGCCACCAACCAAATTTAACTAACTAAATAGATAATCAAACAAAAATTGATTTCACAGGTAAAGTACAGTGTTTACATGGCATAGGAAGTAATAAACATGGGGCACCCTGTACTGTACACAATAGTAAGTATGTACCTTAAAAGAGGAGGATCAAAGACAAACAAATGATAAAACAAAAAAAAAAAAAATTGGATCACAACCCCATGGCTTAGTTGGTATATGGCATCCAAATGGAGGTGAAAAAAAAAAAAATATATATATATATATATATATTGCATTGTTTAATTTGGCAATCAAATACAATTTACATAAAGCAAAGTTAGAATTTCTTCTACTAGGTAGCAGTACAAATTGTGATTTAACTATGAGAACAGGGGCTGGAGGAATGGCTCAGCAGTTAAAGTGTTTGCCTAGCCAGCGCTAAATCAACAGCTAAGTACCTAAATTCCCCAGTACCACATAAACCGGGTGTGGTGGCGCATGCCTGTAATCCCAGCATTTGGGAGGCTGAGGAAGGAGGACTGCTTGAGCCCAAAGCTAGCCTGGGCTACAGATTGAGACCGTGTCTCAAAAAAAAAAAAAGAAAGAAAGAAAGAAAAAGAAAAAGAAAAAGAAAAAGAAAAAATGTACACACACACAAGCATATATATAATTATTTAATATAATTATTTAATATATTATATATAATTCTTTAAAAGGTATTTGGTAAAATTATATTGATAAATTGGGACATGATGGTATGCAAAACCTGCTAAATTACTACTTGATTTTAATTGATTTACAAAGTTTTAGTAGGCCCAAGTAAATCATATTGAGGAACAAGAAGATAATTCTCTAATTAATAAAATATTGACAATAAATTGTACCATAGTTTTTCAGCTCTCTTTGAAATGCTTATACCAGCTCAGTTTCTAACTATCTGAGGAAATAAATTTGTTAATCACTTTAATATTATATGGTAAGAGAAAATAAGAGAAAATTAAATGCTTTGATGTTTAAATCTCTTTGTGTGTGTGTGTGTGTGTGTGTGTATACATATATATATATATATATATATATATATATATATATATAGAGAGAGAGAGAGAGAGAGAGAGAGAGAGAGAGAGAGAGAGAGAGAATTTACATCCCCTACTCCCTCTTCCTTATAATTCTGTTTAAGACATCTTTGTTCTCTGGTAATTGATGTTTTAAATGAAAAACTCTTATAGAAGTATATTTTTAAGCTGAAGTTCCATGGTGACGAATCAAGAAAAAAAATCTGATCTTTCTCCACTTCTTAGAGTCAATAGTCCAGTAATTTCCTCTAGAAGTCTCACTAACCTTTTTTTTTTTTTTCTCTGCACCCATGTTCAATGCGTCTGCTGCTGTCACCTTTCCCATCAATGGAACACAGTCGCTGACCTCACAACGTAAGTCACAAACAGAAGCGTGCTTTACTGTCTCCTCAGTGTCTCCCAAATAAATGAATATTCCAAAAAATGAAGTCAATACAATTAAGCTGAACCACCACGCAATTCACGCTCTTCTATAAGCGCAGTGCTGATAGACCGTGCTCTGCCTCACAGGTGGAGCTCACTGGTATAACATTGCAGTGATATATGGGAGAGGACTACACTCTACAGATCTACCATAAAACATACTATACATGTGTATCCATATATGTATTATACAAATATACAAAATACAAAATATCTTTAGTTAACATTATGATATGGTATGTTAATTAACTGTTTAAGAATATATAAGTAAGAATGTCTTCTAAACCTAATCTTTTCTTTTCTTGAAATCTTAAGCCCATGATGATAATAATAGTAAATATTTATCAAAATTTTATTGTTTATATTAACATTTGATGAATTATTTCATTGAATGTACTAATATTTGAAAATTAATGAAATATAAATAACACCTTTATAAAGGAGAGAAGCTTTTGAACAATTCCTTTCACCCATTGTTTAATTTAGGTAATCCACTATGAAATTCTTTTTATATAAAAACGTTTTCATTTGCTTGTGGATCCATTGTATTGTCCATTGAATTCATACTGTTTTGCCTTCTGTATATTAAATGCCAAAGCAGTTACAGTAATCGCTAATTTTTAATATTTATTTTGCTATTTGTAGAGAAAGTACCCTTAAACATAAGTAATTCTGTCTCTAAGCTGGCTTTTTATATATTCCAGATATTTAGATTTCCTTCATGAATTTTAGCATATTTTGGGGAAATATTACAACTGAACTATACAGTGCATTTTCTACACAGACATAGATGAAATTTTTATTAAAATTTCAATTTTATGCAAAATATTTTTATTACAGCAATAAAATTTATTCTCTTTGATCAGATCACTAGAAAATATCCTACTGAAACTCCCATGCTATTCAAGAAAAATAAGCTTATAAAGTTAAAGCAAAGACAACAAAACATTTAAAATCAAGATAATATGTAAGGCCGTAGGGGGAAAAAATAAAGCAGGTAGGAAGAAGTTTTTAAAAAGCCAATTTACTTTCTCACTAAAGTATTAAGGAATTGACTAATGAAGATAAGAAAATAAATAAAATCTTAATATGTAAATGGATATGTTGGGACAGAAAAGACCTACAGAAGATTTGAGATAAGAAATTCTGCATAGGAGTAGCTCTCCTTAATTCTTAAAGACCTGACCCCTGTTTTTAAGTCTTGGGATTTTTATCTAACTCAAAAATATCTTCTTTAAAAACTTACTGCTACACTAAAGAAAAAAAAACAGCAATAACAATAGTAAGCATAAATAATATATTTCCTTTATTGATCACCATACTTTTAAGGAATTTACAGGAAATCCAGATTTTATGTGAGTTTATGATCTCTGTCACCACTAATCGATTCTGCTTTGGTAACTTACAAGCAGTTATTTTACTCAATTTGTACTGATGTACAAAAATCGTCAACATCTGTAGCTTCTTAATAGGAGGATTTCTCATCGTTCTTGAGACTGTTAAGTCCAAGACCAAGTTGATGGGAGATTTAGAGTTTCCTGACCCACAGAGGGCCAATCTTCTTTTGCCTCAAAAGAAGAAAAAGACAGAAGAGGTCCCTTGGGACCGTTTTGGAGGGTGCTCTTCATGGAATTCTCTTTTCCTCCATGCTTCCACCGTTTCAACTTGATGTCCCTTCTAGGCAGGCTGCCCCAGGAAGCCTGTAGCACTTCTCACACATCTATGTGCCCTCAAGTCATTCACAGATCTTGTAAAAACAAAATAGCCCATAAAAGGAACTGCAGAAGCAGAATACTTTTTAATTAATTAATTAAACGGCAATGTGAGGATATTAGTTAAGCAATCAAACAATCCATGTCTTAGTAGACAAATAAAAAATTTCCGCGGTTGTCCAAGTGGAAGATGATGTCTGTGGCCCTCAAGAAATTAAATATTTTTTAAAAAGAAAAAGAAACGCTGAATGGCAATACCAAGTACATTTCCTTGCAGCCATTCTTTTTTTTTTCCTCTCCATCGTCTCTGCCTGTGAAATCACAGGTTGTAGAGGTGAAGATACACTGTAAACTTGATTGACCTTGGAGCTTGCCCCGGAGCCTGTGGGTGGGTCACAGGTGCATGGCCTTGGTGCGTGTATCTAAACTCCCTCCAATTCCTTTGGCACTGTCCCTTTAATCTGCTTCGCAGTCACACAAAGTAAGCAGCTTTTCTTCCCCTGGCTCTTACTCTAAGGCATTTCTTCTTAGATTCCAATGTACCAGCGATTGAACCTGCTTTATACAAGAGCTAAATTAATAGTCTCCAGTTTCATCTTGAGGATTCGAAATATGGAGTCCAGCAACACGTTGGCGTGTTCTGCTTTCCTTACAGCTTCCCTGTTTCATGAAGTGCCCTGTATGATCTCCATGTGCAGGAGTGGGGAAGTCAGATGGTCAGGGACAACCACTCAGGATGAAGCAGCTAGTGGAAGAGAAATTAAGGGTCAAAATTAATCCACCAGGGATTGCAAAAATTAAAAAAAAAAAAAAAAACTAGTTAAGTAGTGTAGACCTAAAATTCTTCACATTGGCACATTGGCAAATTGTGGTTTTAAGGCATTTATTATAGAGTTGATACGCAATCACAAAACATTAGTAAAGAATTTTTTAAATGTCAGAAAATCAAATGTTTGGAGTAAGTCCAATATACATGTTTGGCTAGATTCCATATTAGCTGTACATCCTATAATCATTAACACCTAATATTAGCGTGTGGATTTATTTTTGAATATAATTATCATTTATAAATAAGTTTAGATGTTGCTTACAGAGACAAATCTTTATAATGCACATTTTAATCAGTAAGATTAGCTTTAAAATCGCATGCGCTTGCCAATTTTAGACATAAAATATTTCAGAAAAGAGTGTGTAATATTTAATAAAGTTATTCTTTGCTTAGAATAGTAAAGAATTCTCTGCAGTATGTTACAATGTGATCTTAATATAAGACAACTAAGTACAATTTTATTGTATGATTTTTACTTACAGTAGCTTTCAGAGTTAAAACTGATTCAGCTTTTATTATGCATTTTAATTTACTAATAATCATTTAAAAGTATAACATTTTTACTCTTATCTGTTCTTCCCTTGGAAGATACTGAGATAGCTCTGTTTAAAGTGATAGCAGTAATTCAACAGAGGCATGAAATGCTGCAGAACTCTCTAATTAAGAGGGAGTAATCTTTTCTTACTCCAACTATGCATTGTTCAAATTAATGCATATATATTTTTTTCACTTGAGAAAAACATATATTGTTTCTTTAACTACAAGCTAGTTCACACTACACTACACTACACTACACACACACACACACACACACACACACACACACACACATGTATAAAGAAAATACAGGCTCATTGTTTTACAGCTGCATTAACGATCTACATTCCTTCAAGTTTTCAATCCTGCTGACAGCAGCGAAAGTAAGTGTGCATTCATATGAATGAACAAGGTGATTTTTTCCAACGTTGGTGAAGTATGATTGGCAAATAAATCCTGTATACATCCGATGTATACAATGTGGTGTTTAAATAAATGTATAAGTTGTGATCTTAATAGTGAAACTAGGTAACATATCAATGAGCTCACCCCTTGTAGTATTGGTGAGAGGGTTTGAGATCTAGTCTCTTACTCAGTTTCAAGTATATAATGCATTATTGTCATCCATAATCACTAACACCTACAGAATATATCTAGGACTTATTCACCATAAAATACACTTTGACTAACATTTATTTTCCCTTCTATGCAACTCTTTGGAACCGTTTCTCTGTTCTCTCCTTGAATTTGGGGTCACTTTAAATTTAAATAGTAATGCAACATCTCAATGTTAAAATTCTTTCAGGCAAATTAGTCGATGAAAAGTTACTTGGAAATAACTGTGCTTATCTGTAATTTTTTAAAAATTGAATATGGTGAAAATTAATGTGTGCTCAAAATGATACTTTCATATGAATAAAACAAAAACATAGAGATTACAAAGCAAAATTATTATTTTCAAAACATTAAAGGGTGATATAGAAGAGTTGTGAATATTTTGAATGAATAAGTGGCAAAATCTAATAGAAGCAATAATTATTACTCTAATTTTGAAGTAGTGATAAAAATAATTAGAGATAACTACAGCTGCAATGCGATGTGAAAATGTCTGGAGGAAAGGTTACAAACGTATTTTGTTTTGTTGCATGCAGTAGAAATTATTCGACATGCTAAATTTTGTTTAGAGTTCATGGAAAATACCTTTTAAACTCAAGTTTATAAACTCTTAGCATTCCCCGATTAATATCCCCCTTCATTTATAGGAACTTGAAGACAAACTTGTGACAATTCTGCTTGGACATCACTCAATTCAGACATTTTCACTGATTTTAGTTTTAGTTCTCATTATTTTAAGGCAATATTTAATATGTAGTATTCTAAAAACTTGGCAGGTGAAAATCTTTGGCTACTCTCCTTTTTCCAGATTTATTCCAAAGCAGCAGTCCCTTAACTTCTGCCACATAGTTAATTTGTTTTTGTCCTGTAGTCTGCTAATGAATGTGGAAACAAGGGACATCATAACCTGTACTTTGAAAAATTCCAGGTCTCTTTATAAAGCCCTAAATGATTTGATTCTTCTTTTATTCTCTCGAGACTTGGCTATCTACCCCAGGTTTCTGCCTATTACTCTGCTTTGGTCCCATATAGAAAAACAACCCAGAATTCATCACTGTACTCAATCTCTCACCCACTGTCATGACCATGTTTAGGAAATTTTCTGCTGGATGTTTTCTGCACTCTGCAGCCTCAAGTTACACTTGAGTTGGCTTGTCCCAGCTTGGAACACTGTATGGAAAGGCGGAAGGACTCTTCGGAATCACGTTGTACCTTTTGACATCGTCTTGCACTTCCTGAGCTAAGGCCACACTCCGTGGAAGTCTTCCGGGGAGCCAAAGAGAAAGCAGAGAAGACAAAACGCGTGCCAAATCTATCAGATCGTTCTTTCTACAATCATCTGAACTGGAAATGAAAGTTTTTTTTCCCCATTATCTTCTTTGGAGTAGTGATAACAGTTATAATCTGGCTTGAATTCTCTCTAATCTATTCTCATATGATTAATTCTCCAATACTTACCCTGCAAATGCCAACAAGAGATACATCATCTTTTCCTTCTTACTGAGTAGATTCCTCATGTGGATGTCTCGTGGAGTTCACAGGACATCACTCATTTATTCTGAAACACTATATATCCTCTCTAATGATAAATGGCATTGATTAAATATTAGGAAGCAAAAAAGCAACAGGAGAGGAAATAGAAAAATATAAGAAACAATATAAATCTTAGGTCACAGACTATTAAGTCATGCAGAAAATTATACTAAAACTGAAGTTTAAGGGAGGCAGTTATGTTTTCCGATCTTTGATTCTCAGTTTCTTATTTTATAATAGAGGTTGAACTTTTAGAATGAAGCAGATGGAAGTCTGTTTGATAGGTTTGTCTCCCTCCACCATCCCAGAGTCATTTGTGCAGATTCTGATGGCTTTGCAGAACTGTGAGAAACAACATATATTATGATGTAAATGCCATCATTATGACATATGCTGAAACTTCTGCTGAGAAATAAATAAAATATCTTGAAATGCCTGCTGTTTGTCCAGCTGTTTATTTCTCACACCCGTAAATGGAAAAGTCACACAGTTTAGCATTTATATGTTAGAGAGACATTTGGAAATAATTAATTTTTTTCACTGTGTAATTTCTTTTTTTTTCCTTCTTATCTAACACTAGCTTAGAATTTCAAGAAGAGAGGGCAAGAGAGGGCATTAATGGATAAGTGTATTTTTTTCTTAAAAAATGAAGAAATTATCAAGAATAACTTTTTCTTCCCTCTTAATTTTAATAGTCTAGTAAATGAATAATAAAACATATCAAAAGTATGAAGTATGCAAAAATCAGCTAATACATATGTCTGTGTCTGCCTGTATTTCCACGAAGACACAATTGGCATTGAGAAACCTTCTCTTATATGTAAATTTAGTTGATTGTAATAATTTTAACTTGTGCTGAACCTAATATACACAAAGAAGGCAAGGCCAAGAGAATCATATTTCTTCAACTTAAAAAATCATTGGTTTAATATCTCAGGAAACAAAAAACAACTTAAAATATTCAACCCTTATTTGTTGTGTCTATATACTTTAAAATGATTGTTTTTATATATACAATACAATTGCAAGGCCATTAAATATATTTTCTATTTTACTTACCACTTTGCTTAAATTTTTAGAGTAGGTTTTCAGAGGACCAACAGATATTTATTTAGGATTGGCTGTTCTACTTAATGGTTATCATACACTATATAAAACTATTTTAATGGTGGTAGATCCTATTTTAAAGGAGTCTTGCATTTCAAAAGTAATGATATGAAATTGCTGTTCTTATCTTTAACATGCCAAAGCTAAAATGATATAAGGACTTCTATTTATAGTTGATTAATATAGCAATGAAAACTGGTCACATCCTGACTCATAATACTTGAAACGAGTTGAAGTGAAAATAATATTTGAAATTGCTTTTCCGTCAAATCATTTTCACTACTATAACCCCAATATTTTTAGCTAGACATGTTTTGGTTAGTGAACTAAAATCACACATGTATCTAATCTTTGAAACATAACATGCTTTGTATCTTTTGTGATTTAATGTGAAATTACCTGTTTTCTTATAGATAAGCTAATGAACTAATCCTGATTTTTAAAACAAAAAGTAAGTCTTTCAACCAAAAGAAGGGTGATGTATTGTTATTTGCTTTATGTTTAGAAAAAAAGATTAAATTTTAATGTAAGTTTCAATTGAAATGCTTAAAATTATATCACGTATTCATGATTCATGTAATTAAAACAGCATTAGGATTATATCTCATGTAAGATTTTTACACAGCACACTAAAATCTAGGTTAAGAGAAAGTCCTTATTGAAAGCTCCATGATTGCGTAGGCTGAGGGATTGAAACTTTGTTGAAACTTTTCTGTGTAAGTTCTCTATTTTAAAAGTCAAGAAAATTTGTCTGACACACTCATTTTTTTTCAGTAGGTAATTTTGCTATTCTCTGTAAATATATATATATATATATAAGACAAAACTTTGGTGGCACAACTTAATTTTTAGGAACTTGTAGCTTATGTGGCAATTTTGTTTGAACATCACTCAATTTAGACATTTTCAGCAATTTTAATTTTTTAAAAAATGTATGGTTGTTAGGCTGCAATCAGGGAAGTGTTATTTATTCACAGAATTTGCAAAGGTCAAAATTTAAAAACTTTAGCATAAGGACAGCGCCTCTTTTTTAAATAGTTTTGTCCTTAGGGGACCTATAAAGTGAAATTTATATCTTTCCATAGTAAGAGAAAATTGAGACTGAATCACTTATTATCATAAATATGCTTAAAATATCACTTGAATTCATAGTGTAATCACGAGTGTATTCATTTTTTTCAAAAGTCATGTGAACAGAGGCAGTAAAATTTTCCAAAATTTTTGTTACTGTATTTAAAATTTATTCTGATCATTGGGGAAATGACACTACTTTCATCCAATTCAAGAATATTTTCAGTTTAATATTTTATATTTTTGATGTATAATTGGAATATTTTTTTATTTTAATTTGTTTTTATTTCTCTTAATGATATTAAACTTTAATTGATATACTTTATAACTTTATTAAACATTAATAAGTTTGACAAAAATAAAAGAATTCAAATCATAAGTTGCAGCAATAAGTATTGACAACTTCAACTATAGATTAATGTTGTTAAGATACAAACTGTACTAACTAGGTAATGCTCTGCTAAAATTACCTGATGAGTAGAATGCTCTCTTGACATTTAAATATGTTTAGAATTTGAATTTCTCTCTTTGTCCACCAGTAATCTCAACATTCATCTTCAGATTTAAGCTGATCAGCCTGAAAGAATTTAAAATTACATTTATTTGGATCACCTTTATGCTGTATTATTTCTAAAATAAAAATCATCTTTGGATTGAATAAATCTCGTCCAGAAATTCAGTTTTAGTTTAGAATCCTTATAGATTCCTAATTTGTACAGGCTCAGAAAATGGTAGACATCTTCGGAGGCCTCTCAGTCTGTCCTCTGCATACCCTTTGTTGTGCTTTGGATATGAAACTTCCCCCAAAAGTCTCATGTAATTTGGAAATTGGATGTTGTGGAACAGCTACCAAATCAAGTTCTGTTTGGAAATGGGCCCTGCTCAGGAGGAGCGGTATACAGGCATGTAGTATATTCTGGGCATGTAGCACATTCGTGGCATGTAATCTGGAAGGGGGAGATTGCTGGGGCTTAATCTGGCAGGGAAACAACATTGGGGTCTTACCTAGAGTAGGCGGGTCACTGGGAGAGTCCCGGGAAGGGTATACAGCACTTGCTTCCCGGTCTGCCATGCTATGAACTCTCCTGCTAGGCTTTTGACATGTTTTTGCACTATTTCTGGATGCTCATAAATGAACTGAGACCATCTAAAGATGAAATAAACCTTTCCTCTCTTAATTTGTGGATGTCAGGTGTTGTATCGCAGCAACTAGAAAGTAACTAAGACACTCCTCCTGGCACACTACTCAAATACATTTCTCCTCACCTTGTTATTTCTTGCTTCTTAATTTTAGTGTGATCCTTTTTCAAACTTGAGGGCTATGTGAGTTTCTACATATGCCTCTCTGTCAATAATGAGATTAGATCTTATCTCTACCAAGATAAATTTGGACCATTGCTCCTAAGGATCGCATTCTCACAGTGACTGCTAATCTGACTTTGACAAATTGAAAGAATCAAGAAATACCAAATATTCAGTAAGGCATAGACTTCTGGGTATGTCTGTGGATGACAGACTTGCAGGGATGCAAACTAAACAAACAAACAAACAAACAAAAAAGACCCACTCCAGATATGGTAGATCAATCAACAGACTTCTCACCTAGACACAATTAAAAGGAAAAGAAGGACGTGTCTTTGTCCTGGAAGAACTCCAACCTTCCCATTGCACTTGGACTTCAATCGTCAGCCCAGAGGTGCACTGGGAATTCTACAGGGGGTTTCCTGGTTGCACACTTGGTCCCCTTACTCTGGAGTTTCCATTTTCCTGCGTGAGTAGATCCTAAGGGATCCTCCGTCTCTTCTGTGTGCACATTACCATCTATGGTCCTCTTATTTCTCTGCTCGTTGAAGAGCCTTTTGAACTTTTCAATTTCCAAACTATAAACCTGTTTAATAAATCTCCTTGTATAACTTTACATCTGTCTGTTCTCCTAGATAATCATAATAACTTTAGTTAAAAACAAAAACTTGTTCTTATAATATTCACACTTAGTCTCTTTATTCTTTAGTTTTAGAAGAAGAAAAATATGCTTATTATGGACATCATTATCTTTATTTACCAACTTAAAAGCTAGATAGAGAGAAAATGAACAATGAAAGAGTCTTAAATATCATGAAGTAACAAAAAGAAATAGAAAAAATAATAAAAATGGCGTAGGTCATGCAAAAAAATAGACTTCCTTTAACTTGAAAGAATAGCAAGTAATTTGATATCACCTTTCAATATTAGCATTACAATGTCCTCTGATTAAATATTATTTGCATAATCTTTACAAACTGTATCCTTAACTTTATAATGTTTCATCCAATCATTGCATATTCTTAAGCTCTAGGTGAAAAATCTCTCTTAATCAAGACTTCCCATGTTGGTATTTAGATAAAATACCTCAGGGACAGAGATTCATGGCTTAAGTCTTTCGAAGCAACAGCATTCAATAAAAGATCATATTTTTTTTTCCTTTTGGCTATTCTAGCATGTTCTATAAATTTGGTGGTTTGAAACAAAATAGCTTTATTTTTGGACAATTTTCAATGCAAGGAATTCGGACTGTAGCTTTCCTGTGGGAACCTTGAGAACTTAATCTTCATTTAACAGAACTTTTGGTGACTACTGCCATTCTCTCGCTTGGTGTGTGTCACCGTTGACTAACTTCCTACATCCTTTCTTTCCATGTTTGTCCGAACCAACTTGGCCTCTTATAGAAACACACATGACCACAATTAAAAATGCACTTACAATCCAGAACAAGCCCCTCCACTCAAGATTCTTTACTAAATCAGGTTGTCTACTATAAAATACAAATATTAAAGATCACCATATTAGATCAACCAGTGCAGTCCATCTCATCAATCCTATCAGTGGGATTACCAGAAACTGCGTACTGCCGCCATGGCCTCACCGTCCAGGGCAAGTTGGCTCGACTGTCAGGACTTCTCTGCAGTTCTTCTCAACTCATCTTTGGTTCTGTCAGGTTTTGTTTGGGTCGTGTGCGTGCGTGTGTGTGTGTGTGTGTGTGTGTGTGTGTGTGTGTGTGTGTGTTTCTATTCTGTTCTTGTAGGAAAGCTAACACAACGTAGATATGTTGGGGAGATTTTTTTTTCTTTTTTTGCAGATCTGTAGAGACAGAGAAATAATGTCTTCAGGAGACACAGTTGAACATGAGGGCAAAGAAGGTGAGAAACCACACAGCAGGTATTGTTGGAAAACATTTTTTTTTAATTGACCCGGTTACGTATAATCAACTCCTCTTGCTGCGAAAGCAGGTAATGAACATTTATTCAGGCTAAGTGCTGATTCTCGTAATAATTACTTTAGGTTCCTCACTGGGCTCTTGGTTAATTGTATCTGTTCCTCTCCATTGTATCTTCCAGTCCTTCTCTTAGTTCTCCTCCTAATCTGACTTTTTCTCCTCCTTCTCCTCCTTCCTCTCATTCCTCTTTTTCCTTTTCCTTTACTGTTATTTTATTGTTATTATTCTTTAACAAAAAAGGCCTGTACTTCTGCAAGGTATCACTCTCAGTGCCCTTTTTGTCTTAAATGACCTTGAAACTCTTATTTATTTTAATGCGTTTTCTATCTAAAAGCACAGTTTAATATAAATTGGTGGTCCATCATCTTGTATAATTTCTGTAAACTGTGGGTTTTTATTTATGTTGAATCTTGTTAACGATTCTGTCTTTGGCACAGAAGCCGCAACAACAAAAATTTTAAGATAAGATAGTGTTTATTTTTAGCTACGAGTCACAGTGCCATATCCCATGATCTTTACGATTCTTTGGAACAGTTAAGCAAGCTTGAAATGAAATGCTTTTACTGTTCTGCTCTGCTTTTTAATAAAATAGCTACGTGTGTTCTCAATCTATATCCTTGAGTTGATTTTGATGTTTTGCGGGCAATGCTCTTGATCTGATGTGTTTTCCTTAATTTCTCCTGAGATCTCTCCTTATATTGAGAACTCTTATTCTACCCCTGGTAGAGAAGCTGAGAATGGGAATGGTTTCTTTAAGTGTAGTTTTGTTTTCTACCTTCCACATTACAAAGACTGTGTTGGGAAACATTCTTCCCTACCTAACATCAGCTACTTTATGCTTAGCTCCCAGTAAAAATACTATTACTACTATTCCAACATCCATTAATCATTTTTAAGACACTCTGTGAGGAATGTATATAGTTAATGCCATTGGGGACAAGTTAAAACCTAAGTTTTGAGAGTTTTGTTCAATTCACCCTTGTCTGACTGAAATAAATGCTGACTAAAATTCTTCCTTCTCAAAACCTTTCTCCCAAAATTCATCGTTTTTGAGAAACAATGACCCAAATAAACTAATGCGACCCTTTAGAAGCCCTGTGTTATCTATGATAAAAAAGAAACTAATCTGTGACTGGATTGGGAGACCTTCACTTTACTTATCTTTATCCAACCCCACTCATCCATGCGCTTAAACCCTTGCCCTCGTGTGTGAGAAGGCAGGGCTCCTACCCATGGGGTCCAGCTCCAGATATGTAATCCAGGTGTGTGGTCGTGGAGTTACAAGCTTTCCCTTTGAAAATATTGCAATTGGTTGGATTTGTTGGTGTCACTTTTGGTTTTTTTTTTCTTTTGGCTTTAGACAGTGTGATACCCGTTACAGGAATACACATATTCCATTGTTCCGAATAGGAGTTTCAAACCTGTCCTAAAGAAGTATACACTAGAATCACCAGTTCCACAAGTGGCAGAATCAACAAAATTACAGTTAGGAGAAATAGATTTTTTTCTATATGTACTAAGTGGATTTTAACTAGGAAGATTATATTTTCTAAAACTAAATTTATATTAAATAAGATAATCACTTTGCATATGCTAATACATAATTTGATCAATATAAAATTCATACCAATATTAAAACATCATAAATATGTACAATAATGATAATTTTAAACTAAAAATGTACTACAAAATATGTCTGATTTTGTCCAGTGACTCTAACAATCTCATACTACTTTTTTTTTTTTTTTTTTAAGACCAGGCCTCACTCTGTAGTTCAAGCTGGTTCTGAAATCACTATATAGCCCATACTGGCTTTGAACTCACAGCAATCCTCCTGCCTCAGCCTCCCAAGTATTGGGAATACGGGTGTGTGCCACCATGCCCAGTTTACTTGGTGCTGGGGAATGAAACCCAGTACTTAGTGTTTGCTAGGTAAGCACTTAACCTGCTGAACTGTTCCTTTCATACTATTAACTGCATCAGATAAGTTTCCTCAGGGAAGTAAATCAGTATAAATAGCAAGAAATGAAGAATTTATATAAAAAAGTTTTATTAAAATATGTCAAAAAATAGGAAGCAAAAAAATCAAAAATTGAACTACTAGATTTAAAAAAATCAATAATGTTACTCCTAAAACAATAGAATCTGAGATAAATCAGAAGTTAATTTGAATCTAAAATTACGCAATATTGTTGAAAAGATTGGGTGACTTTCTCTGGAAATATGTGTATCTTACATTTCCAAAACTGTAGCCAAATGGTCAGTGACAGGCTTAGGGATGCTGTTTTGAGTCAGGCTACAATTTAAGGGAGAAGAGATAGTTGTCACCAAGATTGAGAAGAGCCTGAAAAATACCTTGTAGAGCTTATGTCCCATAACCACAATATTCAGAGATAATCCGTGTGTGTCATTTAAGTTATGTGTCACCTTGTGCATCACTTGAATTATGTTTTATTTCATTTTCATACAAAAAGTAAGACATTTTCTAAATATATTTTCTGTTTAACATTTTTGTGATAGAACTGATCTTCCTCAGGCATATATGTCTGAGTGGGAGACTGGGATCATCTTGGGAATCTGGACTTATGCTGTAAGTAGCCATATTATAGCCATACAATACCAAGAATCTGAAAGACATTGCTATGCATAACAGAGGTCTGCGGTCCGCAAACAAAGCTGATTTGGTAGAAACCCACATGGTGGATGTATTCAGGTCATTTTTATAAGTTATGATTATTATGGAAAAATAAAATATAAATGTAGAGGATAATTGCACTTAGATGATAAAACTTTTTTTACATTTCTATAGTTTCAAATATTATTTAAATGCTTCATATTTTGTAAAACATTCTTGACTGAAAAATACATTTACATTCTTAATAGATAAAGAAAATATTGCTGGGTAAATTTAAGACAAACCAAATTCATAATGAGAAGCATTATGCTTATGTAATTTTAAGACTCAATTCTGAAAGATATCAATTGTTCTTGAGTTGATTTGTATACTCAACTGAATCATAGTAAGAATCCAGCAGTTATATTTGTGAATTCTTTTCAATTACTTCTGAAGTATACATGGTATTCTAAGAAAAAAGAGTATCATACAGAATTAAGAAAAGCATTCTTCAGAAAGATAATTAAATTTTGGAATATACCAAACAGAAATCATGTAAATTAAATTTTCCTCTAAGTACTGAAATACCTTATATTTATGTTACTGAATTTATGGAAACAAATATAACCATAATTATATTTGCACTTAGCTATAGCTATTGAGTTATCAGAATCTGCATTTTGGTGGGAAAAATACATTTAAGTCCCTCCTTGCATTCCGAGTTTATGTGCATGAGAAATAAGTCAATCAAAGTGAGTTCAATGATTCCATTTGATAGCTCTAAAAAGTGTTATAAACGTGTGCTTCAAAGAAGCTCTCACTTTGGACTTTTTTTCTCTTTGTGTTGAAATTTGAGCTATCAAAATGCCAAATGTATTAACAAGATAGAGTAGCTGCATCAGACACAGGTTTGAACAAGCATTACATAATTGCAATTTACAGTTATAGCCTAAACTTCTTCCCTGAGTACTCTCTTAGTATTCCAATCACTAAATAATGGATATTGACAAAATGGAAAAAAAAATCTTTTATCCTGCAATATTTGCATGGATATAAATGGTTGCATTAAGAAAAAAGTTTTCTCAATATAGTCTCAAAAGTTAAATATCAGAAATTCAGCAAAGTTAACACATGAAGAAATAAGACAAGAACACACAGAGACTAGATGAACAGCTGATGCGCACTGTAAAGAAAAATGAAATAAGACCAGATCAAGAGAATATCGTTAAGTGAGCATCTAATATTACCTCAATGTTGAGTAAATGGAATGTTAAATTAGCCACAAAATTACAAATTTCCATATGTGTGCCTTCTATAAAACATTGTATTTTATATATTTTTTATATTACAGCCTGATGTGGAAGCAATGGTCTGCATTCCACTATGCCAGAAACATTTTAATATGAAGAGGCCTACTCACCCTCTTCTTCATGTCTTCAGATGTTTTAAACATGTTAATTTGACATGCAGTGCTGAGCTAATTCGTGACACCTTAGTTAGGGTTGAATATATCCCCTTGAAAAAATTATTTTTATTGAGAAAATAGATACCTTGCAATTCTGAGAAATTATCCATTAGAATTAAACAATATATTTATTGTTTCCCCAATTTCTTACTTTATACTTCCATGCATAAGGTGTTATGTATCTGCAGAAAGAAATCCTAGTTATCTCTCTCCAGTTTCCCTTTGAAGCAGAAACCTCTAATATTTTCCAAAACTCTAGCCCGAAAACAATTCACTAAAAACTCTGAAATATCTATCAGTTATATAAATAAAATAACCTCTCTGATTTTATTTAATTTATAATGACTACGTGTTTATAAATTAATAGGCATGTATTAAAATACTAATTCTGTAACTCTTTTCTTTTTTTTCCCACTAAAGAATTATGGTGAAGTCTAAGATTGTGCAATGCAGTGACCACTGTATCTCAAATAGCTGCGACAACATTGCATTCAAAGCAAAAAACAATTAAGCCTACCAGCTTAACGAAAGAAAGAAAGGAAAAAAAAAAAAACTGACAGGCTTTAACTATAAAAGTAGCAAGAGGTTTCTTGAAGTAATCATTTATTTATCAGAACCAAGAAAGTTAGAAAGAGAATTCTGGGAATAAATATTAAATTATCAGATTTTATTCTGAAGGAAAGAAGGGAGAAGAGAATTAAAATGCTAATAAAAAATCCAATTGATTTTTTCAACATACACCTAATTATGGAAGAAGCAAAATTTTCTGTGAGCTGCTCAAAGCCTGGAAATTCAGCCAGCTCTAAGATCATTAGTAGGACAAAGAAGGTTTCTTTCTTTCTTTCTTTCTTTCTTTCTTTCTTTCTTTCTTTCTTTCTTTCTTTCTTTCTTTCTTTCGAAGCAGGGTACCACTTCGTAATCCAGGCAGCTCCCAGGTTGCCTTGGACCCATGACAATCCTCCTGCCTCACTTCCTGAGTGTTAGGATTACAGGCATGCAATACCATGCTTAGTTTAATGTGGTGCTGAGGAACTGAACTCAGGTCCTTGAGCTTCAAGGCAGGCACTTTGATTACTGTGCCATTCCTCCAGCCTCGCATGACACAGCTTAAAGACTTGAGGCTACAGTTAAAGATGAAGTATTAATAGCAATTTGTGAGTAGGTTCCTCAGGCAGTCCTCAAGATTTCAGCTGAGAATAAAATTTACTGAAGTGTATTTACAGAAAGCCACTGATTATTACCATAGAACTTTATATGTATCATGCACAAAAATATCAAAATCTCCAGCTAGCACATTGGAAGTTTTAATATCCAGGGGTGTTAAACTTGCCTTCGAGGGGTGGTGACCCAGTGAGAAGCTTGGACAACACGACTGAAATCAAAGTCGTGTTAATTTCATTTTATTTTAAATTGCTTTTTGCAGATAGTTGACCAATTTTTATGGAATATTTCTTCTCACCAATATGGAATATATATATATTCAAATTAACCCATTGTCAAATATTATACGAACTATGGCAGTGTAGGCCATTTTCAAAGTTACAGGGAATATGATTCTGAGCAACATCAGACTATCTTCACATTTCAAACCAATTTTATGTCATGGTAATTTGCTAATAAGATTTAAATAACTTATTATAGGCTATTACATTTATAGGTACGTTTATTTCAGAAAAAAATATATAGATTAAATTAGCCCCTCCCCCCAAAAATGCCTTCCATTGGATAGAGTACGCGCGGAGCCCAAGGCAGAGCTTGGTTTGTTTTCCCTTGTGGAGTCACATGGGGTAATTTTCTCGAGGTCAGTTGGTACAAAACCCACAAAATACTGTCATGTCAACCAGAGAAACTCACCTCCAGTTTGCTCCTCCTCTGCTTCTAGGGTCTCCAGTTGCCTGTAGGTTTGCGTTCTACTCTAGTTTGAATGATACTGAGAATTCTAAACTCTACTGTATATTTTATTAACAGCTCTTTTCATATTTATTTTCCCATGCCTGATGTGTGTGGTCAACAACCATCTCGCATAGAAGTTTTTGTTTGTTTGTTTGTTTGTTTCCCTTCCAGTGTGACCTTATAAGGGTTAGTTCTCAGAAGCCGAGAAAGAAAATCAAACTTGTTCTTGGACACAATTAAGTTCTTTACAATGCTGATATATTGGTTATAATCTCAGAGATCACAATAATGATACCTAAGTTTTGGATAATATTGTTTATAAATTCTATTTTATTTTTTCTGTTAAAATATTAACACTCATTGACTAATGACATGAAAAAAGGCAAAAAGGTAACATTAATATATAGTTATAAATATATATACACATATGATGTTATATATATGAGCTCTAAAATATTACTTGAGTTTCACTATTCTTGAATCATTAGAGTTGATTAAATTTTATGTTTCTCTTTTGTAATCATTTGTACATGTATTATGATTAACCTTCTGCAATTATTTTCCTGAAACAATTTAAAACACAATTTAAGTGTGCTTAGTTTATTTTTACTGTTTGTGTTCTACAATATTAATAAATTGTCATTTATTTATAAAAATTGAATTTAAACATTTATCATCAATATATCTTAGCTTTACTTAGCAAAGGCCTTGACATCATGAGATTTATTTTTTATTAGAAATTTGACAAATGTCTTGGAACCATAGGAGTGATTTGTGAGGCTGGAGGAGTAGCCAAAAGAGATTGAATTAATGTGTGAGCTTTAGTGTTCACACAGCATGCATTATTTTAATTGATTACTCTATGACCAAACTTAAATTACTAATATAAGTGCTGAGAGAGGAAAATTAATTTTTAATAAAACATCCTTTGTATCAAAATAGCAGATTAATCTAAGTGAAAAAGCTATCACTTGTAGTAGGCTTTTAAAGCTATTTTAATAACAGAAATCTATCCAAGGTTAAAGAGCTTATAAATAAAGAAGTGAATAAGTTTATATAAATTACCAAAAGGCCCTACAGTTAAGTTTGAATTATTATGTAGGTAGATTATAAATTAAGTAAGAGATTTAAATTGAGAAGGAAAAATAAACTGTTTCCATTTCAAAGATTCATTTGTAAATGAGTTATATAAAATAAATATAGATGAATAAATTAATAGATGAGTAAATTAAAACAGGATTAATTTATAAACGCTAGAAAAATAGTACCTATTGGTAATTACAGGAATGCTATCTTCATATAGATAATCTATGTAAAATGTACTTGTGAATATCATAATTCATGAAATGTGTTATACATTAGCATTTGATATCTTTAAGAAGCATCATTGCAACAGAAATAACACCACCACTACAAATACACTTAACTGTATGACTAAGAAAATAATATGGATGATAATATTGGGAATTAAATTAATATTATAGATAAAAAGGAAATCTTAACTCCCGAACCTAGTTTGGTAACTATTAAATTACATTCCTAATTCTGAACTTTTTTATGCAAAGAAATCCTATACTACAAAACCAAATGTATATAAGACTTTCATGAGTTACTAAAAAACAAAATGTGTATAAGACTTTCATGAGTTACTCTAATGATATTTTATTTGCATCTTTCACTTTGTATATTTTACTGAAATATGTGTTAATATTGAACATAAGTAATTAGGGAAAAATTAATTGGAGTTTTGGTTTCTTTTTTCCAATTTCTGAATGAATTGATCTACTAGGTGGGAACACTGTTGGAAACAATGAAAGACAGAAGCAGAGGTAGCATCAGTCAGCGTGCGCTACACTCCTAGAAATAAATCAAGCTTTATTTAAGTTCTATTGTCACTTTAAAATTCTAAAAATATTTGCACTCGCATGCCCATATTTTCATTTGTGTAATTTCTGTAGTCAGTCTTATTCATACACATACCTATAGGATGTCAAATGGATCAGATAACCTAAATAAGGAAAGTTGTCCTATCCAAGCCCAGGGAATACTAAATGTGTTTTCTTGAAAACAATGCTGCTTAAATGAAGCCTTTACTTCAAGGAGATATCATATTGAATATAAATAAGACTACCTTAAAACAGCAATATATATATATATATATATATATATATATATATATATATATATTAGAAATATTATATATAATATTAGAAATATCAAGAACAATTACTGTAACAACACCGTGACATTAATAAGCAAGTCTTAGTAAACATGGAAATTTTTAAATCATCTCTTAAAATGACATAGATGAGTTCATAATCATATTAGGAAAGCATAATTAAAATACCTGAGTTAAAAGACAATATCAAAATTTAATTTAGGCCACATATACATGTACAGAGTTTCCAGGTAACCAGAAAGCATCTCTAATCCGTGTTTTCAGGCAATAAATAAACAATGATGAATCACTTAAACTATAAAGGATCACACTCTTTGGCTTCACTGTCATAGCTTGAGAAGTTATGCTAAACATCACAACAGCCAGTAGAAAATTCTAACACAAAATTCATCTAACCAGTTCCAATTTCTCTGATAGAAAATAAAAATCACAGTAAGTATTCAGAAATTAAGAGCTTGGAGAACATAACATCAAAATTAGATAAAATACGCTGAATTCTTTATTCAAAGGGTACATGGAGAATTATGAATGCATTCATTATTAAGAGACACTGAACTATGTAACTTGTAATCACTAATGTTCACTGTAATGAAAAATTGATTAAAAATTCAATGGAACTAAAAATAAATAACACATAATGTATGCTTCTTTTATGGAAATACTGTGCTACTAATTAGGTTTTTTTAGAGAAATCAAAACAACTGGCCAATATACATACGTACATATCAAGAGTTAATTAAGGTGAATTGGCTTACATATTTTCAGAGCTAAGCAGTAACATGGTCAGTCATAAATCAATGGGCTGGAGATTGATGGAAACTGGACATTTAATATCTGGTTCCAGGCTGAAATCCCAAGAACATCATGCACTGATGGTTTGTCAGCTGGATGGCAAAACACCTATGTCCCAACTCTTGGGGTCAAGTAGAGTAAATTATCCTTTCAATTTGTTTGCTTTATTTAAGACCATATTGTGTTAGGCAATGACACCCACATTGAAGAGATGAGCTGAAATGTCATGAATTCCAGAAACACCTTTGTGTACACTTGCAAAAATTAAATTTTAATCAAGAATCATGTATTCTGTAGCTAAATTAAGAAGACACATAAAATGAATGGGGCACTCTCGCCATTGTGAAAATGGCATTGTGAACATTATCCTTAAGATGAAATTAATTTCCAAATTAAGGCAATAAAATGTAAAATTTCCAAACAATACAGATACTCTTCACTTAACGGAAAATGCACTGATCCCTCATCAGGTCCCTGAGCAGTGTTTTCGTTTTGTATTACAATTCTACCACATAAATACCACGGGAAAGTGATGATATGTAAGAGTTATTGCATATAATCATTTTAACTTACAGTGCTTTATAAGACAACATAAGAGGAAATATAAAGATACTTGTTAAATGTACTCAAAAACATAGAAATATATATTTGCAAACCTAATTCAAAAAGACTTTTGGCAATTACTCGTCTCATTTTTGAAACTGATCAGGTCACATGATGGCAGATATTTCCGAGGACGAAGTCTGCAACCCTTTGTCTTGTCGCTTTGTCTTTCCCGATTATTTCAGCAGGTCACATTTTGCTACCTAGTGGAGTAGCCCAAACCTTATTCCTGAATAATTCAAATCATCTTCCTTGTTTGCAATTGTTGAAATTCTCCACTAACTTAAGTCACAGGTCGTGACAATGTAAAGAGATATCCCAAGGAATCTCCTTTATTCTAGACATGGTATTCAATTAACATTCAAGTCAAATGTTTGACCTTTTTATTTTGTCTGTAGTATCACTCCCTCAGCATCAGAATGACTCTCTTTTGGCTTGTGAAAAGCTTGTCCAGCGGCACGAGGAAACCAAAGGGTGTGGACACTCAACTTAACTTCTATTACAAAGAAGGCGCTCTTTTGTCATCTAGCAGAAGTGATTTCTCTTTTTTTTGGGCAAACAGGGAGTCAATCTGCATTCTAGGCTGATTCTGAACTCATTTAATAGACCAGGCCGGTTTTGAACCCAAAGCAGCCCCCTTGCCTCAGTTCTTCAAGTACTGAGATTATAGGCCTAAGCCACCACACCCGCTTAGCACTTTTCTTTTTTGAGCTAAGATTCCTAGGCCAGCAGAGCACATAGTGATATAGTCACAAATGAACAAAAAGCACTTTTTTTTGGAAGCATCATATGAGATGTTAGTGACTTATAACACTGTTATTTTTAACCCTTGATTTCTAGGCATATGGATCCTTGTTTTGGGAGAAAAAGCCCTGTGTGTTGGAGTTTGACTTAGACAGCCAATTGAAAAATCTTACCACTAACAAGCTAGATATAACCATGTAGCTTGAATGTAGCAGAAGCTTTAAAAGCCATCTGTCTACCAAGCTACCGTTGTTGGAAGGTTAGCATATGGGCTAATCATTCCATGACCATAGCTCCAAGATCATACTCCCGTTGTTGTGAAGTGATTTCCCAGGATGAAGCAATGCTGCATAGAATTGCAGTGGTTTTACATAAGGCCTTCTGTAAGTCTGCAGATGATATCCTTGTAGCATCGCTCTGCATACATTACAGTTAGGTCTCACTTCCATGGTCCTGTAGGGACTTGAATTTAGTTATAGGTGTGGAAACAGATATGGGTAGTGATAATGGGTTCTAAAGACAGGCAACATTATCTTGCACTCCAAATTAGAAGAAGTTTCTTTCTGTTTTTTGGGGAAGGAGAGGACAAAACTCATTGAATGAAGATGCAAATAACAGCTTCATAAAATCAAGAGGAGAAAGAATTACAAGAAAGTACATGCCAGTGGTAACTGAAAGAGAGAAATCAAAGGTAGAGATTTAATCTTTTCAAGATATTACCACCTTTTAGGACAATTTTCAAAGTGCTACAATAGCTATTATTTTGCCTTCACTGTGAGAAACCAACAATAACAAAGAAAGAAAGAAAACAAGAAAAAGAAAGGGTGAGCGCTCCTAGATTTTGCAGTCAGGAAAAGCAAGTAAGAGGCCACAATAAAAGAGTGAATGTCAATCTTGAGACATACCTAATTATATTTCTCCATGACTAGTCATTGTGATGATATTATTTGTCACCCCATGGATAATTATGTAAAAGATAAATATACGATTGCATCAGAAATCTTCCTTCACCAACAGCACACACATAGCAACAGGATAATTTGGCCAATGTATTTGCAAGGCAGCACACATACAGCCAGTGGAAGGTCATATTTAATAAATTTTGTTCTCAGCTTTTCTTGTACCCATAAAATTTCAAGAGGAAATTACTGATTTGTTACCTTTCTTTTTCCCATTGTATTAATAAGGACATACATAATGTTTACATGGTTTATTACCATTCTGACCTGAATTATATACTTAAAAATTTAGTATGCGTTTGATATATCCATTTTACCAGAATTGTTGACTATTTAAATGAAAGAATGAATGATGAGATGTTCTTTTTTCTAAAAGTTTATGAAACATTTCCACCCAAAAATGATTTTTTTTTCAATTAAAGATAACACAGTATGAGAAATATATGCATCTTAGTGTATGTCTTGTTTATGCAATCAATAATTGACTGGACCTTTTTAGTTTGACTTGACTGTCACAAAAATACGAAAAATTCTGTTCATACTGAGTAACAGCAAAATATGGTAATAGGTTACTTTTGAATTCTTGACACTGAACCATTGCCTCCAGAATGAAGAATGACAAATTGCACATTACATGACCTGTAAAATATACTATCATTTACCACAAGTACCACTGAGGTTTTTATATAGTAGGATAAATAGGCTGTCTGAGAAGAAAGAAATGACTTACAAAACTGTTACACAGAGTAAATGATAGTTTTTTGTGTGAACATTTTTCTTGAGTAAAAACATTGTCACAAGCACACTCACACACAGGCGTACACACAATATATATGCTATATGAATTAATTTGTGTCCTATACATAATATATAACACATGTAACCCATGTATTAATGTTCTTGCATGCAGATTCCAAGTCGGTACAGAAAAACAGGCATTCAGGAGATAACTGTTTTGAACATACAACATTAGATCATCTTTCCTTTATTTTTTGAGAATATATACAGGATTAAATGTGCATTAGCCTTCATCTTGCTCCCAGGAGCGCCCAGTGGACTTGGCATAGCATGCATCCCACTGCTGCCTACAGGTGTGGGGAGGTTTCTGCGGCATGCGGCCAGGCTCTGCGTGACTGCCAATGTGGCCCATGGGCAGTTGGCTGGGTGTGCCAGCATTAAACTGAGAATAAGATATCTCTGTATGATGACCTTGAAGTGGAGACCAGTGACTCAAAAACAGAAGGCTGGTCCAAGAACCTAAAATTTCTGCTCAGCTTCAGGTGACGAAGACAGCTCTCACTCAGGCAGAGTCAAAGGACAAAACAACGCACTGTTCTTACGCCGGGCATTGACCTAAAGCGAGGCAATGTTTTTCTTCAATTTGAACAGCAAGAAACAGTGGCAGATCCTTGCTACACTAGAATACATTCTTGAAAACATTTCAGAAAAATTTACATAGCTTTTAGAATTCCAAAGTGAGTTGAATAAAAATGACCTTGGAAAAACAAAAATCACACAAGGAAAATACAGAAATGACAATTTGAAATTTATGTTATGATTTTGCTTAGGAAAATGCAAACAAATAATGTGTACTGAAAGGTGTTAATATACAGATTTTCTCTTAGAAAACTCTGATTATTAGAGATTCATGGAATTTTTTTAAATTAATGTTGCAATTTAAACAATTCACAAAGAAAACCTTGAGTTGTCTTGAAGATATATTAAATTATTTCATGCTTTTTCTACATTTAGAGGAAAGGATTCATTTTATTAGTGAAAAATAAATTGAATACATATTTTGAAAATAAACTGTTGTGGCATGTTTATGAATATTGAAAATTGTAATTACTGGTAATGAATTAAGCAGAAATTGGCTATTAGGAATAATATAAATACTACTCTATAGAAGGCAAGAATAACTGCATAGACACCAACTACCTTCTTTTTGGTGGATATACAGTTACAACAAGAAAAAATAAAGTGGATAGTCCCAAGCCACCCACATTTCATAGTGTGCTTGCTCCACACACCCTACCCTAGCTGAGGCTCAGAGTTCACGGTGGAGGGTGTGCATGTGGCCCATCATGTAGTGAAGTCCACTGACTCCACAGGGCCAGTATGGCGGGCAGAACTGTGCCTTCTCAGATGAGAAAAATTGTATCTGGGCCTGGGGGAGTGATTTTGTACGTGCTATCAAGCATGAGGAGTATACCTAGGATTGCTGCTCACCTCGAAAGCCCGGAGGACTTCCTCTGGAGTTCTTACTTCAAATATGCACTGGGACTCACCCCAGCTCAGGGTCTAGAACACTGAGTGACAGATTATTTGATTAGAAGAAAACGGAAGGCTACAAGAAAGCCAAGCAGGCCTCTCCTCCTGTACAATCCTCTAGTAGATGCGGTCTACTGCCTGAACACGGGGAATACAGGCATTTGGTAGAACCAAACGTGTGTGATAGTGAGAGCCAGCGTGATGAGGGAGGGAGTGGGAGGGCCAAAAGGGGGAGGGGAAGGATTGTAATGTTGATGTGGTGTATATGTGCACAAAATACCTAAGCTCACTGTCACCATTGTGTATCACATATGTATACTAGTAAAAATGGGGGAAATATCCAGAGAATATACAAAAGCCATATTTATAATATAAATATATTACATAGAGACTGACTGCTTATATAACTCATAAATATTTAGAGTAATCCATGGCTTTAAGTGCCATATGCATAATGTTGTATTTGTGAAAATGGATGTGTGCATGAATAAACAAAGCAAGAAGACCTACTTGCTAAGGAATTTCAGATTACCCAAAATAATAATAAAAATATAGCCAAAATTTAAAGTAGTCATTTGTCTTTAAATAATGCACTATAAATTCAAGAATATTGTTAAATGCACACCTGACTGTGTTACTTATTCAGCACAATGTGAAACAATTGGATCTCTAAAACAACATTTTGAAAAATTGTTTAGCTGAAAAACATATGCATTACCTTTGAAGTACTCATTAACTAATTCACTACCATCACATATGTGAGCATAACTCAAAATGTCAACCTAAGAATATTATTTGGAAAATAAATACAGGAATTTCCTCAAACTAGGATTCAGAAAAGGTATGCCATATGTGTTAAAAAAAAACCACATAAGGAATTTAAGAAATAATACAAAACAAATATGATAAGTCAACTCAAAATTTACATGTTTATGGTTCTGATGTTAGCTACACCGCAAAGGTGTAGTTTGGGGTTCTAAAGATGTAGTCATCTTTGTTTTTTAGGAGACAGAGCTCAGGAGAACTTATTAGCTAAGTAGGAGCAGCCTCTCAGAAAGTAGTTTCCCCACTTGAAATCCACTTGCAGCTTCTTGATTTTTCAGGAGAGGAATACTATAAAAGAAATGCTAATCCCATTCTCTCTCTCTTCCCTTCTACACCTTTTGAAGATATGATCTTGTTTCTATCTTGTTCCCAGCATGAAATGCAGTCATGAGCTGCCCTCACTAGTGACTAAACAAAGGAGGCTGCCCAATGTTGCACTTTGAATCTCCCAAACTGTTAAATGATCATACCATGTACCAGCTGCTCCCAGACCTTGTGTTGTAGTAATGCAACATTGGCTAATGTACCATTTATTTAGTGTGCAAACATGTTCAGATGAACTACTCTGCTAAAAGTCAAGAGAACAATTTTTTTTTTTATATATAGATTAGAGGGCAGGAGGTAATCTCTAATTTAGTTACAGACTGCTTCTTCATTTTATTTGTGTTTATATTATACTTCAAATGGACTTTTGCAATTTTCAGAAATCAAAAGAAAAGCATAGTAATTTTTACTTGTTCTTTAAATTCTTAGCCCACAAGGGAGAAAGTGCATGCCACTCTTCTGTAGTTCCTGGAGTGGTGATATGCATACACCACTCATTTAGATGCCACAGTAACCAATACATCATGATTACATATTCTACATTCTTATCCTCCTGAAATTCAGGTGTTGATCCACCAATGAGATGATCTTAAAAGGTGGAGTCTAGGGGAGGCAAATAGGCTATGATAAGAAGCAGTCCTGATGAGGTTATCGTCCTTACAGGAAGAGAAAGGGTAGAATTTTTGTCTCTCTTTGTCTCCTACATATCATGTTGGGACACAATGTAAAGAGCCGTCAGTAAGCAAGGAAGTATGTCCTGCATTGGAGCATACCATTAATTTTTATAAAAATGTAATTGGTATCACACATACAATATGAGGTTGCTATTAGAAAAGTGGGTGTAAAATAAAATAAGATAAATTAAGGTCTTTAAAAACAGAAAAATGAAATTTAGCATAATACATGAATGTTATGTTTGCAACTTTAAAGATTATGCTTGGACTTGTGGCACAGATTTGTTATCCTAGCATTCTGGGAGGCTGAGATAGGATGGCCATGAGTTGGAAGTCAGTTGGAGCAATTTAGTAACTTAGCAAGACTCAATCTCAAAACCAAAATCTGCGCTGGAGATGTAGCTCTGTTTGAAGCCTCTTTTATAAGGATGTGGCCTTATCATCAAGACAGAAATTGTGGCCTATTCACTCCTGGGAGGCTCCACCTTTCAATACTGTCCCTTTGGTAACACTTGCATTTTAGAAGAGAAATTTTAGAACTGTAGCAGAGATCTCGTATTCTTGATAAATGATATTCTTAAAGATAAACCATCATCCACATTAAAAACACACATAAGTTAGGTAAGCCAAAATCTATTCATAGGAGAGGATTTTCTCATTTTTAAATCTTTCCATTATTTTTGTTGTTGTTTCAAAATGTCAGTTAAGTGTCATTTCCCACCCACTGAGGACAAATGATATTGCAGTTTGTAGCATGTGTAGTTATGAGATGAGAAGAGAGAAGAAGAAAGATTAGAAGATCATCTGCTGTTATCTTGTTTACACTTAATGTAAAGGATCAAAACACTATTATTTTTTAAAAAACAAAAATGACCCTCCAAATGACTTATGTCAACATTTTATAAATTTGATATAAATCTGTGTTTCAAATTTTCAGGTGCCCCAATAATGCACAAATAATTATAGGATTAACATCCAAGATTTCTTTTTTTTTTCAGAAATGCATCCACACTAAGGTAATTTATGGCAACTTGGTCTAACAAAATAAAGTTCTCTAAAATTATAATTTTGAGTATATTTAGATAGTTTCATTTGTTTCATTTGGATGAAAGATTCGTTTATAGTGCAAATATATTTTAATTAGAAATTTTCATTTTTAGAAATCAGAGTGAAAGGAATCTATTTCTCCAGCTACAAGCTGGAGGGTAAGTAATACTAATGCTAAATGCATATTTTGGAAGAAAAGAGTGAAATTTACCCTGACATGTCTTTGTTCAAGCACAAAGATCTAGTGCTGTGCAATTGTCCTTTGAATGAAAACTGAATCAGTGTTTTCTTTATTCTAGCATCCAAAATCTGAGCATTTCATGAGGTGAACAGTGGTTCTTTGATGCTTGACTTCAGAGCATCCAGAGGATTAATCAATTAATCCATTCTCTTTTCTATTGGCAGTGGAAACTTTTTTTCCTGATTTTTGACTCAGAATATTTTATGAGGCCCTAATGAGTATTTGAGGGATGGGTGGGGGAAGCATTAATGGATGCACTAAGGGAATGAAATGTTCTCAGTTTTTTTTTTGTTTTTGTTTTTGTTTTTGTTTTTTTTTTTTTTTGACCTGGTTGGGTATGTAAAAGGAGTGAATCAGACCTCAGGTGGCTTGGAAGCACTGCAAAGTGCATGGCCCACCTAAACGTGGCAGCTGCTTCTCAGCAACCATGGATCCGTGCCATGTTGGAATTCAGAACTTGATTTGGCAGATACTCCAGCATTTGTAGAAAAGGCAGAAAATCATATTTTCATAATGTGCTCTCTCTCAAATTTTGGATGTTGGTGTGAACCAGAAAAAAAAAGTTAAAAAATCAAACTTTTGGTGAGCCTAATAAAGTTGAAAAACTCCTGTAATAGACAGGATAAGGAAATGCACACACACTTACACACACACACACGCACACACTTTTACTCCATGCCTACTCCAATCTCAGCTATTTTAAACATAGCCTATAAAAGCACATTAAAATATTTAAGTGACAGTTGTTTCTTTAAGTCAGTTTCTTCTTAGGGAACATCATATTATATAGTTTCTGTCAAATCAAGGACCAATTATGTTAGTCATGTAGTCAATGTCAATGTTATGTGTGTGTATATATATATATATATATATATATATATATATATATATATATCATATTATATATTATGATATGCTCGATATTTATTTTTTCAGAGAAACATTTCTCATTTGAAATAGAGAAACTTTTTTGAGTGGTAGGGAGGTGCTGGGAACTGATCACCAGCTCTGGTGTTTTCTAGGCAAGAGCTTTGCCACTGAGTTACGTGTAAGCTACATGAAGAATATTTAAAACATTATTGCTTTTGAGGTATTCTTGAAGCAAGATTGCCTCATAAAGCATTGTTTTGTTTATTATAAGCCCTCTGTTTTCATACTCTTCCCACATCTGTAAAGAAATAACCAGAGTTTCTTCAGACGTTAGTAAATAACATCCAGACAGTAGTTAGATTCTCCAACCATGTGTCCAGGATCTGTAGTTTCTCATTTATTATCCTTTGTGTGTACATATTCTGAGTTCTAGATTCCACCCCCATTAAGTTGATTATCATCACTCTGCCCATGTCTGAGGCATCTCTTGAGTATTTTGTAAGGCCTTCTTAAAGCCAGCAACGTAACAGAAACATCTCATTTACCATTCCTTTGGAATCATCATATTTTCTCTTTGTGAGTAAATATTGTTGTATCAGAGTCATATTTCTGTCCCAACTGAAACTTTGCCTATCAATTTCAACCAGCGTCATAGTTTAAAATAATGTGTTATTACCTCTGCAGAAGTCTTACCCATGCTGAAAAATCACACTACCTCCCTTCTGATCTGTTTTTAATTGGCATAAAATTATAAACAACTAACATTGACAACTACTGATTTAGTAGATCTAAATATGCATAAATGAACATCTACTCAGGTAGATTCAGTAACTTGACAGGAAGCAAAAACAAAATAAGTCAAGACAAAACTGAAGTGGTTTCACTGGGACAAAACCCGAGCTTTTATCATTGCTTTTCACTGTACATTTATTTGTGAATGACCTGTTATTTGAGTTGAAAACACAATTATTAAAAACAACTAACCTGGGCTTGGTGACATCTGAGTGTCATCCTGGCACTCAAGCAGGAAGACTGCCATGAGTTTGAGGCCAACCTGGGCTACAGAGTGACCTTAGGACCAGTCTGGACTACTGAGTGAGATCCTGTCAGAATAAATAAATAAACAAACAAGCAAACAAATAAATACATAAATGCTTTGGTTGCTGTAGCTCACAGAAATTGTTAGGTTGAAAATGAAGGTACAAATTAATAAGAAAGGCCTCCCTTCATGGGAAAGAATATTATCACTTAAAACAAAGGGTGTCAATCATCTGTTCACCTGTCAACCTGTTCTGTACGATCGGCATAGTTAGCATAACATCCACTTGTTTTATATCTTAAGATCAGCTCCCACACATTGGCAGACAACACAAATGATCAATAGAAAAATCACATTTCATGAGCATTGTGAATAAAGGTCAACAACTTTATTTTAGTTTCCTCTAAATAAATATTTCTTAAATGTCACATTTGCACACCATTAAGATTTTAAGCAAATACTTGTGAAGAGTGCCCTTGTGACACTGATGACTGAATATATTACCTTACCTTTTCCAAGGGAAGAAAGCAGTGCAGTTGTTAATTTTATTTGAATTAAAGTGAGGTTGCATAAGGAAAGACAAATGGAAAAGAGACATGGCGAATTATAATTTTGAAATTGTGCCTTTGATAAAGACTCTAAGACACAGGCCCAATTTGCAAACCCAAGTTCTTTTCTTCCCATTTTATTGATACGTATATGTGCAAAATTTAAGGTTTACAATGTAGTTGAGCCTTTTATGCACATATGTATCTTGTCAAGGTGACAAGGGCTTTCCCACTTTCCTTTTGTCCCTCCTCCTCCCTTCCCCTCCCTCCCTTTTCCCCTACCGGACCCCCCTGTTTCACTTTGTTTTTTGTTTTAAGTTCCATAGGTGTTGTGCTGTGGGACTCTCATATCAGAGAGACCATTCAATGTTTCACCTTATGCTTCTCACTCACTTCACTAAGCATGATGTTCACAAGTTTCTTCCATTTGCCTGTAAAAGCCTCCACATTGTTGGACTTGATTCATGCATAGTATTCTTAAGGGCTTTAGAGACACCGGGACTCGAGGCCTGAGTTTTTCACCTGTTTTTCTTTTTTATTAAACCCCATCTTCAGGAAGCTTCACTATTAAAATACAAAGGATATCTCAGCTTCAAGCACATGTAACTGATATCCACTTTAGCATAGCCCACTGATGGAAAAACCAAAGCAGAGATTGTTAGGTAAAAGAAAGGCTCACGTAAAACCAAAATTTTACCAGTAGCAGGAGAATTTGAAATCCAAGTTTTTTACCACTGATGACCTCAAGCCTGGATAGCAGGTCTAGGCGTCAGGCCCTGCTTCTCAGTGAACAGAACCTTTACTTAGGATTAGCCAGCCTGAGAGTCATGGATTGGGCTGTTTAGATAGCATATAGCATGGTGGTCACAGGTGGATAGAAGAGGACCAGGTAGGCTTGCATGATAGTTGGGAGAGAAGGAGAAGGCAGGTGGGCTCCGGTATCGTGGCAATGTGATTGTAAGCAAGGGCTTTCATCCTTTGCTGCTACCTGTCAGGGCCAAAAAAGTTATTATATTGGGACTAAGAAAGTTGGTCTCTCTTGCCAGGAAGGTTGATATGTAGGGGTCAGGAAAATTGATAAGGCCTGAAACTGAATGAGAGTTCTCCAAGGGAAGGTCAAGACAAAAAGTTCTCTATGTGGGAATAGCTCAAAATTTGAGTTTGAGAATGACAGCACAAGAATCCCATAGAGGTGCCCATCCTAGAGCCTTCCAACCCTCAATGACCTCCACTCTTAACTCCTGTGGTAGTTATCGCCTATAAACAGTTCATTATCCTCTCCCTGCGAGGGGCTATGGATTTCTAACTGCAAAGTAGATCCCTTATTTCCACTCATTGGTTCCATAGATATCTGCCTCCAAATGTTCATCAATACCCAGCTCTGGCTACAGAACATCCATCTTCCTTCATCTCGTGAGACTTCACATTCTATTCAAGTATGTACTTTTGAATTTTTGCCTAATAAACTTTTCCTGAGATTCTCACTGGCTAGTACTGAAAATTCTTTCTCTGTGATTTAATCAACAAACTCACTTCTGCAGGCAGGCTGGGTCTAAGCTCCTGTAATAACTTGGATTTTGTCTGGTTACACAGGGAAGCTCCTTTTCTAGTTGGGATAGATTCTGTATTGAAGGTGATATTGTTATCAGCTAATTAAAGCCAGTTTAATGGTGGTTTGGCCTGATCACCATTCACCCTCATTAAAATGCCTAACTTGGAGTGAAGCAGTGCTACTGGAGGTGTCATTTTGGTGTCTCATGACTTTGAAAAATGAAGTCATGAGAGAAGAGGCAGGCTGCAAAGTGGGTCGTTCATTAATAAAGATGAAGGCTGAGGATAATAAACTTCTGCTATCTAGAAAGGGTCCCAGAGTGGCTTGCTGATGAGGGGTTTTCATGGGCTTCTGAAAAGAATTTAACCTAACATGAGAGTTTTTCTTTCTCTTCCATCTTCTCCAGTAACTGCATCTCCACTGCATGTGAGCACTGGCCTCTCACGTGCATGATCAAGGGAGTGGCCGTGCTCCCTGTGGTACAGCTGGAGAACCCCCAGACAATACAACAAAGATGTCGGTTAATCTGCTTTAGCCCTGGTAAGGCTTATCTGGCCTTCTCCCATCCTCCTTTTACCTTGCTGCTTTTTGTGTTTGTTTGTTTATTGTTTTGTGCTTTTCTTCACTCAGTTTCCTTCTTTCTCCTTTACTGTAGGCCTCCATTTCGATTCATGGACCCCAGTTCCTCTCTCCCTACTTAGACTTCTACTTCCTACCTCAATAAGATAGGAAAGAAATTATTCAAAGCCATCTATGAGGGAAATAATGAAAATTATTTCTCTATTTTCTCCATTTTATTGATATGAATAAACACAAAATTTAAGGTTTATGATGAAGTTGAGCATTTTGTGCTCATACGTATCTTGTCAAGGTGACTAGGGCTTTCCTACTCTCCTTTTGTCCCTCCCCCTACACACTCCTCCCTCCCTCCCCACCCTACCCCCCTGGTTCACTTTGTTTTTTGTTTTAAGTTCCATGAGATAGTTGTGATGTGGGTCTCTCATATCAGAGAGACCATTCGATGTTTCCCTTTCTGCTTCTGACTTACTTCACTAAGCATGATGTTCTCAAGTTTCTTCCATTTGCCTGCAAAAGCCTCCAAGCTGTTGGACTTTATAGATGCATAGTATTCCATTGTCTATAAATACCATAGTTTGTGTATCCATTGGTCTGTTGATGGGTAATTCGGTTTCCCATTTCACTTACTTGTCCTAGGGAGACAGGCTTTGTTACAAGCTATGTCAGAGGGCCTGGTCACACAGAAAACTCAGGTTTACAAAATAATTAGGCTTTCAGTCCACACTTGGGACTGCTCTAATCTGTTGTTCACCTCTGTGTATCTGTACATCCTTTTGTAGAGGGCTGTGGGAAATTGGAATCTGGAACTGCTTTCTTTCTGTATTGATGACTGGGATTTTTTTTTTTTTTGACCCATTTCTGGTCTAGTAAGTGTTATTAGATATATGGGGAGGAAGTGAAATGTTTTTCGCACTCTCTGAAAAAATAATAGTGTTCAATTTCAAATGCTGTTCTGTTTGTATCAATATTGTGCTAAATTAATGATTTTCTCTTACTGCTGAAAAATATCAATTAGAAAAATAATACATTGATATAGAAATTGTTTCCATTTTAATGCTGAATTCTACAGCATAGAAGTTAAGCAGAAATTTGAGTTGCTTTCCTGTTTTTTCCCCAGCTGCTAGTGCATTTTAGTATTCTGGAAATTCGGACCTGGGCTTCACACAATACATCCAGCTAATAAGATTGGAGAAACAGTGGGCTGTCTATCAATTCCTTATCACTGACACTCAGTCTATTACAGCCTCTAACTGCAATAACTAAATTTTGGTTTTAAACTTTTACATTCTGAGCATAGTCCTCCCCAGACTGTTAATAGAGTAGATGGATGCCGCATTTGGTGACGGTTCATGACACTACCCATCCTAGGATTGTTTCAAAACTAAAAACAGACCTATTATCTCTCTTTTTTTTTAATGAAGGCATTTTATAGCGCTATTTAGTGAATTGTGAAATTCTAACGGATATTTCACTTTTCTTTGCCCATGGTTTTGTTCCCTTATGCAATGCAGTCTAGTCTGTATAATGGATGTGTGTGGTCTACTCTTGTATCTTTTCTGAAAGATTTCATAGGTCCACTAAAAACAATCTTCCTTTAGAGTTACAATTTGTTCTTCTTAGGACAAAAAAGGTGATGATTTATCTTTGAATCTTCAGCAGTTTATGCCACAGTAGACAAGGCATGCTCTCAGTTAAAAATTAGGATGTCTTAAACCTATTCAAATAGGCTTTCTACACACGTTGTCAGCCACTGTGAGAGGAGTAGATTTACCAACAACGCAATTGTAAAATTTGACGTTCTACCAAAGAATGCACAGGAGATTGCCTCCTAGCTTGAAGTGAATAGGCAGAAACCAGGATTTTGGTGAATCGTATATGGGGACAAACAGAAAACTCATATTTCAGATAGATTTATATATATATATATATATATATATATATATATATATATATATATATATGTGTGTGTGTGTGTGTGTGTGTGTGTGTGTGTGTGTGTGTGTGTTCTTTTATATAAATTTATTCACAAGAAGTTTCAAAAAAGGAGGGAGAGAGAGAGAGAGAGAGAGAGAGAGAGAGAGAGAGAGAGAGAGAGAGAGAGAGAGAGAGAGAGAGAGAGAAATTACTGGATTCAACTCCAAAACAGCCAGAGAGAAAATCTTCAGAAAATAAAGAAGCCCATCAGACACAATTCTGCCTTGAAGTAGTAGAATGTGGGCCACCGCTCCACTTGATCCTTAGCAAAGATGGGAGATAGAAACACAAATCCAGATTCTGAAACCACTATTGATAAAGAATGTCTTTGATATATAAAGTAACTAAGGATCCAGTCAGCCTCCACTTAGGAAGATTTTGCAATAGAAAAATATAAAAACCAGTGGATCTAGAAATGCTAACCCTTAAAAGGGGGTGATGCAGAAACTGATTGATAATAAACAAAATAGAACACATTGAGTAGTGTGTGAAAGTAGAAATAACGCCAGAGATGAAGATAAACTGTCACCCGTACTGCCAAGTTTCAAGAGTAGAATTATACAAAAAGAATAGGAAGAAAGAAAGAAAGAAAGAAAGAAAGAAAGAAAGAAAGATAAAAGTACTTTCTCAATATATTTCTTTAAAGTAATATTTCTTTTTTCTATTGATAAATGAATATTTATTTTGTCTTTATTTCAGAACTGTATAGAAAGTTATGAATATTAGTTGATGTCTTATTTCATCTTTGCTACAGATTGTTTAAAATTTATGAATATTATCAAATGTTACATAGAGAAACAATTCTTCATTGAAACATATGAGACCTGTGACTTTTCAAATATAGGCACCTTGAAAATTAATTTTTATTATTTTATTGTTTGTTTTTCCTTTTCAGTAGATTGTCAGGATATTTCAGTAAAATTATCAATTTTATCTAATAATTTGATAATTATTATATTAAGTATATATGTTATATGAGATCATTGACCACAGCCCTCATTGTTTTCCAGTACATCTATCAGTATACACATATTTTATTGTTAACATTTTCCTGAAGAGATCTGACAAGATTACATACAAGTTTTGAGCCAATGGTTTAGTATGTATTTTTGAAACACTTTGAATAGAGTTATTTATATTCTTTTTGCCAAATATACAGCTATTTTATTTATAAATATCTTGATTTTTCTCTTTTTAGTGTTAAACTTTCTTTATCTTTTAAATTAATCATGTAATCAAAATCAATGTATGAAACTATAGCAATGTTCCTTTCTGTCTCACAGCCTCTGTTGTAGATGCCCTTTATATCTTTGCTTTGTTAACATTTTAAAAATCACCTAAACTTCTTTAATATTGCTATCTTCTGTTTCAGTCATAGATAGTACATTCTTTATGTGGTTGAGGACAGAAAAAAATTTCCTGAAGTTCCCCCTACTTTAATGATTCATTTGACTCTTTGTAGGTTCCAAACACTATTGTAATCCTTAGGGACAGATCGACTGATATGATACAATAAGATCTTCACACTTGAGGGGCTTCAATTCTGAAAGGAAAAGGGAACTCAATAAGGAACACAACATAAAATAGTAAATAACAGAGTAAATTAAAAATTGGTAAGTTATGAAAGGATCGAACTCACCAAGGAATTTTCAGAGTGCACCAGAGCAATTGTCGTGGAATGATCATTTAACGGCCTGAATGACAGGGTGAAATTGAGAAAGTCGTCTGGACAAATGCACGGAGATACCAAGTCCAGATAAATAACCTGGGAGGAAGCTATGGATCAAGGATCTTGTGAAAATACATCTATCAACTTTGGCTTTTTTTTGCATATCAATTCTGATCAGAGAATAATTATCCAGGTTAGCATAATCATGGAACCAATGACCACAAACTAAGGTCAAAATGCATTTTCCCCTACTACATCAAAATTAATCTAGATAATTAACTAGATTTTAAAGTATATCATGGTCTCTGATTTATTAAAATAAAATATAAAAAGAAATAAAAGTTCATTTCTAAAAATGACTGACTTAGAGCCACTTCTTACACTTTCAATTATTTAGAGGTGGCCATTTTAAAGAAAGAATGTTTAAGTGGGATTTTATCTTCAGAAAAATAGTGCTCAGTCATTCTAAGGATTTTAAGCTACTCTCCTTTGGAAAGTGTATGTTCCTTTGTGCAATCCACATTAAATCCTGATGTTTTGCATTTTGCACATAAAAGTCTGTTTATTTTTTTAGAAAATAAACATTTATAAACGCACAATCCTCTTACAGAAACTGAAAGTTGACCTTATTTGACAGAAAACCAAAAACTCACAGTGACATGTAATTTTCCATAAATTCATTTAAGTATTAATGTTCAAGGGACAGGTAGGTTTAATTCAGTAAAATAAGATTAAAATGAACATAACATTTTCAAGCTAAACTAATAACTAACTTATTAGCAACTTTAAATAAATACTCAGGACTTAAAATTTCGTGACTATGTGTGTGTGTGGTTTAGCTCATCTTTTGCCAGTACCTTTAAGAATTGAAGAAAAATGCCCTAAGGATTTAGAACTCTATTTAGGTCTCTCCAGAAAAAAAGAAAAATATGATTTTTATATATGGTTTATTCTAGTCATAATTGAAAGCTAAATTGAAAAAGTATGACTTATATCCAGTGTTGTGTAATAAAATGGTATATTGATAATATCCATTTTGAGGTTAAAAAAGAGATTTGTGGAGACATTCAAGTATAAACAATGCGGACAAATTAGATAATCAGTAATCAATACATAAAGTATAACTTTTTAAGAGTGGACAAGCTTTAGCAAATAATTCTGTTAGTAGAAGTCAATCCAAGCACACATACAAATATTATATTTCTTGCTTAAATTTTCAAATACAATTTAGCTTTCCACAGCATTTGGAACTATGTTATGAGAATGTTGTGTATAGATTTTTTAAAATGTCATTTAGTCTTTTCTTAATAACAAATTTCTTGACGCAAGACATATATTGTGTTTCTATTTTATCTACTTTTCTTGATGGTAACTTACTATCTTAGTTACTTTTTTGATGTTTTGACTCAATTCCTGGACATCCACAACCTTAGGGAGTAAAGATTTAGTTCACAGTTTCAGAAAGTCACAGTCCAGTTATGGGTGTGTAGCTGGAAGATGGTGGAATCGGATGGTGGGGCTGCAGCTGGAATTAGAACCAAAGCCCAAAGCTTTGGAGACAGAGATCCTCATTACAGCCTGGCAAAACTAAGAGAAAACTGAGAGGAAGAGGAGAACCAGCACACACCTCCTACAGGTCAAGCCCCAAGCATCCACCCCTCCCATCCTGGTCCCACCTCCCAATACTACCCTGTATCCACAGGTACCTGAAGTTTTTGAAGGACATTCCATGTTCCACCCCTAGCTCTCAAAAAAACAAACAAACAAACAAACAAACAAACAAAAAAAAACTCATGCCTACTCTCTTCAGCAAAAGGCATTTAGTCCTTCTCCAAAAGTTGTCAAAGTTGCAACAGTTCCAGCTCTGTTTTTAAAAAGTTCAATTCCAAAGTCTCCTCTGAAATGCAAGGTAAATTCTTAGCTGAACTTCTGTGAAAACCAAAAAGAGTTAATCTCTTCCAACATACAGTGGCACAGGGTAAATATTTACATTCTAAAAGGGAGGGGTAGGAGGGTAAGAGGCAATAGGACCAAAGTTCCAAACCCAGCAAGGCAAGGGTTAAGGCCTGTGTCCCATATCCAGCACATGGGATAAACTGAGGCAAGACATGAACTCCAAAAGGTTTGGATGTCCCGTCTCTACAGCTTGGCTGCTGGTGGCAACCCTCAGCTTCCTTTGTGTGGGCTGGATTAACTCATGGCCTGAACCTTTTCTCTGTGACTATTCCAAATTCCTAGCTCTCCACTGCACCTTAGGCTTCTCCATTATAATTTTACACATTGTTCTTTCAGGGATACACTGCGTGGCCACCACGGCCTTCATCTGAAATCTGAGTGGAAGCCTCCACAAATCACAACTTTTGCACTCTGCAAGTATGTAAAGTCAGGCCCACGTGGATACCACCAAGGTCTGCCACTGGCTTGAGCAGTAGCCTGGCCCCGTGGACAAACACTGTAGAAGTCTCCAAGTTCTTTAGTGGTTGAACTCCAGGAGGCTGAACTCTAAAATACATTTTTGCCATTGGATGTGGGTACACTTCTCAGAGCTAGGTCTTTTGCCTCTCCACCCTTGAGATGGTAAAGAGTGGGGTCTTACTGATTTTTTGAGATGCCCTCAAGACGTCTTTCTTACAGTCCTGCGTGTAAGTACTGGCTTATTTGAATACTAATCTCTTTAACTTCGCTGTGCTCTTTGGCCCACCACTGCGGGCCTTTTTGGCCTGGCGCTAGCTGCAAACATTCTACGTGATTTTTCTCTGCCATTTTGTCCTGGATGTCACCATAGAATTAGCTGAAAGTCACAGACAGCAGCCAAGTGACAGCCCGAACATTGATCTGCTTCTTTTCTTCTTCTGCTTCTTCTTTTTTTCTTCTTCTGTTTTTTCTTTTTTTGTTTTATTGTGGGTTTTTGTTTGTTTGTTTGTTTGTTTGTTTGAAACTAGGTCTTGTTCTGTACTGCAGGCTGATCCTGAACTCACCATTTGAGCCAAATTGGTCTCAAACTCGTGGCAATAGATTTGTATCAGTTTCCCAACAGTTGGGACTACCAAAATCACGTGCAAAATGTCCAGCTTATGTAGTTCTGGGGAATTAAACTTGGGGCCTTGCACCTGAGCAAGGGCTTCAAACTCTCAGCTATAATGCCCTCATCCCAAGTCATGAAATTTTTTAAGAAAAAATTTTGATTTCTTATATAGGTTATCATAGGGGACATGAGAGATTATGAAAAAGACTTCAGCAAATTGTATTGACTCTCACAAGTACATGTACCTATGACAAGTTTCAGACAGTGAGAGTTTTGCCGAGAAGCAGCCTGGGACTGAGTAAAAGGTATACGAGCCTTGAAAAAATCCAAATCCTACCCAATTAAACAGCCTCTGAGGCAATGGCAAAATGGTGTGTTATCTGCAAAGCATAGTTTAAGAAACTGACAGACTCAATTTGATTATTGTGATAGGTTGCCATGCTAATACATACAAATATATCAATGCTAGAGGGGTCAAATCATGCATAACAAATGAATGATTGTCAGAATAGGTTGGAAAATCATTCTTATTACCCTGTATGAACAGAGGTAGGTACGAATGATGGTTTCTCAGGACAGAATATTGTGTACAACTATGTAGGTATGAACAGAGAGGAGCTTCACATTGAGAATCAAGGTTGAATGGTGGGAGCCTGAGGTAGGACAATTGTAAGTTTGAGTTTAGCACCTTCACCATTTAGAAAGACCATAAAAAAAAAAAAAAAAAAAAAAAAAAAAAAAAAAAAAAAAAAAAAAAAAAAAAAAAAAAAAAAAAAAAAAAAAAAAAAAAAAAAAAAAAAAAAAAAAAAAAAAAAAAAAAAAAAAAAAAAAAAAAAAAAAAAAAAAAAAAAAAAAAAAAAAAAAAAAAAAAAAAAACTTGGGTTGGGGATCAACTTAGGGAAAAGGCCACAGGTTTCATCCCTAGAACAACAACAACAACAACAACAACAACAACAACAACAACAACAACAACAACAACAACAAAAGTAAATAAATAAACATTTTAAAAGAATGCCTAAGTTGTGGGTCCCCTCCAAGTTTTTTCATTCCATCTTTGTGATTAGTGATTTTGTCTACATCCAGAAAAGCCACTGCAATGGGCACTCACAGTGAGCTTCTTATGATAAGCCATCATGCACATACCTACTTTGTGTTTGGGAATACAATGGTTTTCCTTCTGTCCATTTTTTACTGTGTTGATTTCAAGTTTATAGTTATACAAGAGTTGAACACGGTGTGTCATTCTCTGTTGAGATTGCTGGTAAATTTGACTCTATAAAGGATGCTAGCACAATTATTATGTGACTCCTTTGTGTTCAGATAGCCCATGGGCAGGTAGACACTGCTGGGGCTTGCAGCATGAGCTTCTCCCAGTGCAACCACCTTCAGCTAACAAAGTTCCACTGGTAGACAGCCTTTATCATGAAGTCGAGAATAAAAAAATGTTGGGTCTAGGCTAAATGGACCCAGGAGACACCTTCACCTGTCAGTGCTTTTTCTTGGTAATCTCACTCAGTTGATAAGCATCACCAAGTTTCATTGGGTTGGAAGCTCGGCCACACAGAACTTCCTCTTTCACGTGTAAGTGCATGAGTTTACTGGACTCAATATGCCTGCAGCCCTCAATCCATGGAAGACAGTCATAGTCATATTTGAGGGTCTTAAATGGGAACACTTTCTCCTTGTGTGCCAAGGGACCACTCCCTTCTTCTGCCTCTCATATCAGTCAGTTCCCTACTTTCAATGGGCCACTTGAGAGCCACGTTTTATTGCCACTCTCCTATGAAGAGGCATCGGATAAGGCTGGCAGGTCCCACGACTTGACCCTGGAGAAGGGTACAGATGAAAATTCAAGAGGAAAGACCAACGAAAAGAAAGAAGCAGACACATTCTTTTTCAACTCCACTGAGATTGAACTAAAGAAGATCTTTGTGCACGGAGTTTGTTTTAAACATTTGAAACTGGATGAACAATGAGTGATGGATAAATATAAAGTATACCTAAAGTTGTTGATTGCTTTGGAGCTTCTTTTAAATGAAAAGAAACATGAAAAGGCATCAGTATATAAATAATTGATTCACCAAAATTATTATGTTGGAGATTTTCCATGACATTTTGTCAGATTTTATGCTACTTTTAAATATGTTGGTCACTGGATTTCAAGTCTGATGTATACACTTATGTTTTCCTCAAAATTTCATTTAAAAAGCTGGAATTTTTGACAATTTAGATATCATAAACACTACCGCATAACAACCTGCCGAGGTACCACATTTGCAAGCATTACTTTTATACTTTGAAAGCAACTGAGATGCCCCTGAACCTGACCTGAGTGGAAGTAACTTCTTCGTTCTTCAGGCTGCTTGTGAAATTGTTTTGGTAGCTTTCGCTCTGGGCAGAAAGCCATTTCAAAATAAATCAAAACATAATCTTTGGTCTTTGAACTTTCTTAAATGCAGATCTTTGAAATGAATGCTTGCTCAGATTGAATTTCCGGTCCCATTAATTGTTTTGATGTTCCACAGTAGTTTGTGTGAGACCTGTTTGATCAAATAACTAACACAGACTTCACTTCTAATCATTGTGTTGTGTGATGTCCCTTTTAGTGCTATGTTAAATGTGATAACAAATTAGAGGATAAAAATTACTCTATGGCTCTTACTCAGAAAGAATAGACAAAATAATTATTGAGAGACATCAATATAATCCAGAGATTATATATTTATATACACATATAGACATTTATAGCTTATTTCTGATTTATGACAGAACCTTTCAATGATTGATTTTTAAGCAGCATGTGTAAGAAATGTGAATATAAGCAGGGACATAAATTTTGTGCCTAACAATGCAGGGGTTATGATGTAGACTTCAAACAAAAACTATATCATGGAACTTAAAATGAAAAACAAGGTGAAACAGGGAGGTAGGGCAGGGGGGGATGGAAGGGTGGGTAGGGGGAGGGAAAGAGGAGACTGGGAAAGTCCTTGTCACCCTGACAAGATACTTATGTGCACAAAATGCTCAACTTCATTCTAAACCTTAAATTTTGCACTTATACATATCAATAAAATGGGGGAAAAGTAATTGCGATGACTTGAATGATGTATTCATGTTTATTCTTACACTACTGTTCTTTTTTGGATTTATGTTTCTTTCTTCCTCTTTTTTCTCTCCTTCCCTCTGTCTTTGTCTATGTTTTGCTGCTAATCTTTCACTTCTTTCCTTATCCTTCTCTTTGGTTCTTCTTCTTACTTCTCTCCTTCCTTAATTTTTCTCTTGCTTTCTTATGTCCTTTCTCCTAGCCAGCTTGTTAAAATGCTTTAGAAGCTAAATAGATGGATTTCTAAAAAGTAGTTAAATTGATTAAAAATAGCTATTTCTGTTATAAACACTGATACTTTCAAAAGTTACTGAAATTGAAGAAGTGCAATAATCTCTTTCCAACAAATACAATTATTAATACTTAAGGCATTTATTCCACAAATACATGCAGAACTTACTCAATATGTGGAGTCATAAGCTGTCATGTATGTAGGCAAGTTATGGTAAAGTTGTGTCTTTTCAATATAGTTTGGGGAATATTGACCTATCACACTCCTTATTCTTAGAATAATTCAATATTCACAAGGTTTAAATATCGTCAGTGCTATTTTTGTCTTCTTGCATATTAGTAAAATTTGATATTTGAATTACATAGAAAAAATATACTGGTAAAATTTAAAAATGTGTTACAGACTATTAGATTACCATTACATTTACATATTCAAAACATATGCAATACATTTAGAAGACATGAGCAAACAAATGATATTTAGAAACAGTATTAATAAAATTGACAGCAACGCTAACTATAAAATAAACTGCAAAACCTCATAAAATATGTATTTTACACTCATTTTATTATTTTCAAAAACTTGTCTTTACAAACCATATATCAAATAAATAAATTCAACCTTTTTTCAAGGAAATAACTAGAAATAAATTCAAATATATTGTTTGTTTATCTTCTTATGGAGGTATTTAATAATATCATTAATTAATATAAGCATAGTAATAAAATGTTCATTGTATTAAATTACTGGAGGAGAATGTAATTTAAGGCATATCACATTACATTATATAATTACACACTGATTTGCATTTTATACCTTTAGATAAGATATGTGAATATTGATAGCACCCATTAGCTGTTTGGAAAACTAAATATTTAATGCCTTATCTCCTTATTAAGATTTTAATTTCAACTGACATACTATGAAATATGTACTTTTAAAAAATCTGGAGAAATAAATTCAGATTATTTTTAATAAATATTTGATAAAGTACATAATGTGGTGAATGGATGTTCAAATAAATGACATCACAAGATGACAGCAAAGCAGTAGAAATGACCTAATGGAAGTCTGGATACTTATTTCAGCAGATGCAATTCATAACTTTTGAGATCGGATTGCTGGTCACCATTAGGAGCGAATCTCCAGTGACATTTTTAGACTTTATAATCAGAAGACTTGGTAATTTAAATATAGAACAATCAGACATTTATCTAAAAAACACAGATGTTTAAATATTTATGGTAACTTTTGTTATAAAGCAAAGCTAGGTATACTTAAGTTTTCTAATGTTAAATATTTGATGTATCATTGTGCTTGGTGTGCTAAAATTAATGAAAAATACTAATTATACATTCTCAGAGACCTGGGATTTCTTTTTGTTGTGGCTATTTTTATGAACTGATGTTACTACACAACACAATTTTTTCTTAGTAAAATATGATTAATTAAATTAAAGGGACACTTGAGACGAGAAAGTGGCTATTTAATCTATAAAAGCATAATCAGGGTACAATCTGCATGATGAGAATCTAGTCTAATTGAAGGCCAATTATTTTATTTACTGTAATTCGTGCTATGTATGCTTGCTAATAGAAGCAGCTGTTAGTCAAATAACTAGAAGCAGCCAAAGAGCCTTTTGTGGTTGATACATGCAATCTCAACAAGCAGAAACATAAAAAAGTTGGCAAAATGTTTTCACGTATGATTCCAGCTTAGTAAATTACATTCACTCTAAAATTTTTCGTATTCATTCCATGAGAGCATCATATTTTATAAAATGCTATTGGGGCTGAAGGAATGGCTCTGAGGTTGAAGATAAGCACTAATTCCACAATTTTGATTCTACAGCACCCCATAAACTAGGTGTGGGGGTGTAAACCTGTAATCTCAGCACATGGGAGGCTGAAACAGGGATTGCTATGAGTTCAAGGCTATTCTGGGTTCCAGAGTGAGTTCAGGACCAGCCTAAGCTATAGAGTGAAACCCTACCTCAATAAATAAATAAATACACAAAATGTTCTCAACTGTAAATAGGATTTTACTTTATGAATATTTGTTTTCTCAAACAATATGTGCATATGTTGTGCATAAGTTATGAAATCACAATATCTAAGATTTTTAAAAAAAATAAGAATCTCATAGCATTCTCTCCCATCTAAGTCCATTTTTGAGAGTAATTTTAAAAAATTTATTAGTTATTTCTTCTCCCCTCAAAAGAATTATATGTGATTTTTTAACTTATCAAAATTACATAAATTTTATTTGTTTTCAAATATATATTAACTTAGTAAAATACTCTCATTCATCTCAACAGTTGTTGGACAGCTGTTTTATCATTTCTTAATTTTATTTAACATAAAAAGTCACAATTTATTTTATCTTGTTTTCAGACTTTACATGATTTGATCAATATCTTCTTACAAAACAGCTCTTTGCTTTTTTATATTTTATTTTGTATTATTTATAGTTCAACCTTGTCACAATTCTTGATGATCTTTTTCTTTGATTTTCACATGGGCTTACAGCTAAGAGTTTGGTTTGAGTCTCAGAGAAGACTTTGAACTTGAGCTGTTAAAACTTTGTCCACTATTAGAGATCAACTAATGCCTTTTCCATGAAGAGTTGGACATGAGCCTTTTGGGGAACAAGGATGGAATGCTATGGCTTGCACCTGGAATATCCCCTAAAAACCTCCTATATGTGGATGTCCTGGATTATCTATTGATCCCATGAGCTGGTAAGAGGTGGGCCCTACCTCGAGGAAGAGGCAGATATCTAGGGCTTGACCCAGAAAGGGCAGTTTATTGAGTCTTGATCTGGATGAGTATATACTAGTTTCACCATCCTTACTCATGTGCTTCCTGACCATTTGAAGTGATAAATTTCTCACCGGGTAGAAGTTTGCCAGAGTTTTCCAGCCATTGCTAGATCCCCATGAATGAAATGGCACTTTGGGAAAATGTAAATCAAAGTAAAGCTTTCCTCCCTTAGGTTGTGAGCATTGGTTGTGTCCCAGTAATAAATAAATAATTAAGGCAATGGGCTTTTCTGGGCTAGTCCCCTGGGACTTAATATTTCTTAATGACTTGATCTCCCTTAAATAAATTAAGCCAGTAACATGGATTTTAGTAAGGATAAAATATGTTCAAACCAAAGCAGTCTTAAAATTGAGTAGGTTGATTGCAGCCATGTTAGTGTTCATGTTAAAATCCACTAATTGTATTTTTTGCTATCTTATACAATCTTTTTTCTAGTTAAAATATTCTTACTAAGTTTTAGATTGAAATTATCCTAAATCTGTTTATTAACTTTAGTAGAACTGGCATCTTAATTGTTCTGTGCTAAACTGTGTACCTCTAGTATCATGAATTCACATGTTGAATTCTAACTTTCTATTCAGCTACCACCAGACTGTGCCAAGTTTTGTATAAATAATATAATCTTTATGAAAGCATATGAAATGCTAAAACACTAGCTAAATAAAAATGAAAGTCTAAGAGAAAATGTTCAGGAAACCAAGAAATATATTTAAGGTTAAATATATTAATAATTACATAAAATATAAATGGTATAAACATGTGGGTTTGTTTTGGATCTACAACATCTCCCAAAGGTCTCTGTGGTAAGTTTGTCTCTATGTGACACTACAGAAAAGTGGTTTTAAAAAAAGAGGTGAAACCCAGCACAAGATTCTTATAATGTCTTAGCTCCTATCATACCCAAAATTTATAAGTATCTTCAGTAATTTTTTCTTACACATTTATGGGCACATTAAATAAGGCTAAAGTTACTACTTCAACCAATTATAATTTAGATGACAATGATGAGAAATGCTTATGGAACCTTTTCTTTCTTTTGCCCACTGAAATTTTCCCTCCTCCCAAAATTTCAAATTTTCTGCTTTTATCATTTCCTTTCTGTCTAGTGAGTGCTTATAGTTTTTGAGATAAAGTAGACCTAGCAAAACATTTCTTTGAAGTGTATTTGTTTTGTGTTTGTTTTATCTAAGATTTTTTTCTCCTCATCATTAACATATTTTATCCCACCGGATAGAAGATCATGGAAGGTCTCTGCCTTCCTATTAGATTTCATTCAGCAACTTGATTCACCACAGTCTTTTTGTTTTTTTAACAGATGGAAGCATATGTGAATCCTAACAGGATTATTCTACTTTACCAACATATTTTGTGTAATTGATTTTAACTTTAACTTACAGAGATCATGCAAAGTAAGTCATCCTAATGGAAATTCATGTACATCTGGAAAACTGAGTACATTTATGAAAATAAAGACCATGGTCCTCTGGTGAATATATTTTACTTTTGGCTGGTACAATCCAATTTGTATTTTGCAATTGGGATTATTTCTCTATCATATTAAGCCTAATATTTACTGTTATAATTTAGCTCGTTGGAAGATTTTCCTTGGGATATGATATACAAGGTTGTGATCAATTCTCTTCTTCTATGACTCTTTCACAGACAAAGGTATTCTCAACCTGTAGTCTTTTGTGAGGACAGTTTCTAATTGCCTCTCGGGAGGAGCAACAGTGTTCATTTATCCAACACTTTTTGTCATTCTAAAGACAAAACCGTGTGTCTATCACAAAGATGAAACTAGAAATTGCAAAGCAAAAATGTATGGCAAATGTTCAGACATCAAGAAACATGACTGACTTAAATATCACCAGCAAACGTATCGCACGAAGTACTCATAGTAATCCGTTATGGCAGCCATAACAAAGTGCCATAAGACAGATGACTACACCAGTGCAATGTGCTTTCTTTCAGTTCTGCTGGCGTAAGCTTGAATTCAAGTTATTATCAGGCTTACTGTCAACTTTAGAGTCTCATGGGGGTAGGGGTTATCTTCCCTTTTACTTTTTTTTTCTTTCTCGTTTCTCCTCTTCCTAGCTTCTCATGCTGTGGGCGACCTTGGTGCTCCCTGATTTATGACTCTGCCATCCCACCCTGGCTTCATTCTCAGTTTCCCTTCTGCTGAATTTCTGATAAAGACCCTGAGTCATTGAATTTAGGGCCTAATTTAATCCAAGCATGCCACATTTTGACTTCACTCAAATTTTAGTCATCTCATTTCCAAATAAAATCAGATTCATAAGTACCAAAATTAAGGCATCCCCTATGACTTTAGGGAGACAAAATTCAACCCATGGTGGAACTAGATGCCATTTCAGTAGTGTGGAACTGGCTTTTATGCGAGTGCCAACCAAAATAGAGTATATAAGGGTTTTGGTCAGCTTTGCTAAAAGTATCTAACTTAAGTTTTCAAAATTAAAGAAACAACTGACTTTGAAAGTACTCACCTATTTATTCCAATTTTTAAAATACACATATTGCTAGTGATGTTGCCTAATTGTAGAATTCATGTTATGAATGCACACAGCTCTAGGATCAATCTCTAGCTGTATAATCAAACAAAATTATGTATCTATGTGCCTACGTGTATGTACACGTGTGTGTATGCTTTACATATCTACCTAAATTTTACTTACAGATATTTTGTAAATACCTAATTTAAAATAAAATTTAATTTAAAAATGGTCAAGCCAATTCTGGAACTTAGATGACAAGGATGCTCATCTGGCATATTAAAATATGCCTCAGTTCTGATTACCCTCTTAATTCAGCCACTTGCCTTTAGAGCAATCTACATTTTATTGTTACTTTTAATTATAACCAATTTGGATGATCAGTTTCATGTGTCACCTTGAATATGCTGTAATCACTACTTGCTTAGCAAACAGTAAGGGAAGTATTTAGGCATAAGGCTTTTATATAGATATGATCACTACCTATCTTCTTTTCATAAGAAAATAAAAAACCTCGGTGATCTGCGTGGTCCTAATTCAGTTGAACAGAGCTCATAGCTGATATTTCTCTTTGAAGCAACTCTGTCTATTTTCTTCATTTCTCATAATTACTGCTTATTGGTACACTTTCATGATGCATAAGAAGAACTACTGTGTAGACACTTTCCGTCATAGTCACAGACACCCCTTTGCACTCCCAGCCTTCCTCTCTCCATAATGTCAGCCTGTCTGTCTCCAATGATCTCTTTGATTTTGCTCTGTAGTTGATTTATACTTGGAAATTTTAGTTACAACAAAGCATTCTATATGTAACCTATGTGTCAGAAATATTTCATTTAAAATTATGATCTAAAGGTGTAACTACTCTTCTAAAAATGACTCAAGTTTATCCCTCTTTGTGTATAGTTATAACATTTTCTTCATCTGTTCCTTGATTGATGGACATTTAGGCCAATTCCAAGATTTAGCCTTTATGAGTTGTGTTGCTCTCACCATAGGTAATATCAGATCTTTAACTCCTTCAGAAATATGCCGCAAAATTATTACCAAATATATAAAAATTTTAGAAAATCTATGTAAAAGATCCATTGGTTTATTGATACCCATCACAGTGTGCACATAATAGCAAGCAAAAGAATCCAGTCATAAAAAGCCATGCATTGATTTACTTTACCTGAAAAGTCAAAAGTAACCAAAGATGTAGAGATAGAAAATAAATATTCATAGTGCCTTCCAAGGTAGGAATCAGATTTTGCCATTAGGACCAAAATGATTAAAATCAAAATAAAACAAAAGTAAATGAAGGCAAGGTGGCCAGGAGTAGCTTGATCCTCTTACAACCACACATATCTTTGACCATCAATCATCTTTGTCTAGTATCCTAGTAATTTTATTCTTTGATTCTCCCCTTTGAAGGGATGTGCTTCAAACTACCTAAAAGCCAAGTATGGAGAAGTATGACATCAAAAATATAGAAAATACTGATGATTCCTACATGATAAGTCAGGTGGCTCTGCTGCCTTTCCTACAGTGACAATCTAAAGATACATAGTGGTTGTTGAATCTTTCCTGATAGCCAAGAGAATGCCAAGTTCTAAGGGATACCTGATTGAGTTTGAGTTTAATGTCTACAGGGTAAGTGTGACTACTTTAAATATGAGATTAAATGTCATAGATCTGCATGCCACAGCATGCCTGTAATCCCAGGTACTATGGGTGCTGAGACAAGAGAATCACAAACTCAAGGGCAGGCTAGTTCATTTAACAAAAACTTGCCTCAAATTAAAGAAAAGTTTGGGCTGTTAGTCATTGATAGAGTACTTGCTTAGCACATGGGGAACATTAGGGTTAGTCACCAGGGAGGGAGAAAGAGAAAAAGATGAGATATTGAGAGGTGAAGAGAATCAGGAGAGAAAGAGAAAGGGAAAATGTTGAAATCCTTTCAGAAAATAATAATCACTTTTATCTTACTGCCAATGTGGTTGCAATACTTGCTGATACAGAAAGGTTTTTGATCACTAACACTCTCTCCTGAGATGTATGGAGGGTAATGTCAGCGGAAGGTGAAGGACTGGGACTGACCTGTGGTACTGGTGGGACAATTTGAGAGTCAACTTAGTTTTCAAGTTGAAGAGCATAAAAGGTAAAATACTTAGCTTGCAATCTTCTAGCACAATTGATATAATGCCCCTCTCTGATTCTTTCGAATTGTGAAGATTTGTGCACTTTTAAATTTTATGATATGTCACTTTACATGTTTACGAGGCAAATGGACCAGGCATTGTTCTAAACTGCAGCAGTTGAAGCGTTTAATCAGCATAGGGGCGATAACGATTTGAGGACATATGGAGCCAGATATGTATGGTTAACAGCATTGGAGCCCTGGGAAGAAAATGATAGGCTCAGGACAGCAAAATGCCAACTAAACACATATTGTACAGGCCAGAAATCATCCATGGCGGCCTTGAAATAGATTCATCTCATGCAGACACTTGGCAGATTGTCCTGAAATGAAGGCCAGATCTAATTATAAAGGTGACACAGCTGAAAAGGAGAGTGAACGAGCAGCCCTGAATGACAACCTATGCTCAAATGGAGATTTAAAAAGAGTGTGACCTCAAGATTAAAGGTGGGTAACTCTGGGATACTCACATTTCTTCAACTCTCAGTGCAAGCAAAAGATGCTCTACCCCTTGCTGAGTAGGTTGGACCCCATTTTTCAGACAATATATATATATATATATATATATATATATATATATATATATAGCAGATTTATTGAGCACAAGTACCTTGAAAGATATTTCTTGTTCCTCTTAAGACAAGGTAATTGTTCAGTGTTAATTTCTCGAAAGAATGGGAATTATTCTGAGAAGAAAATAACACTATGGAGAGAGAGAGAGATAACACCACATCTGTTAAGAATGTGATTGGACATGGTGTCTAAGCTTACAGAGACAGCAGGGCACCTGAAATGTTATCACGGTCATCTGCATAGGCTAGGGGTTAATGAGGATCCAAAGTGAGTAGTCATTTTAGCCCAAAGTAGTCAAGCATGTTTATGGACATATTCTGTGGTTATTGAATCAGTTTCTGTGAGAAAAATGGGACTAAATGAACTTCTCACGTAGTAAAGCTATGAAAACAGTTTCTAGGTTGCTCTGACAGTTGAATAGGTTATCACAGTTCTTTTAGGAAAGGCATCTTAGAAGCCATTGAAATTCAGTATAGTAAATAACAAAGACTAGTCCAATAGAACATGCTGGTAGTAAACAATAAAGGATAGAGCAGTAATATATTCTGGTAGAAATTATACAGATTTGGGTTGTAGGAATATCTCAGAGTTTAAAGCACTTGCCTGGTATGCATAAGGCTCTGAGTTCTATTCCCCATCACCATGCAAGCTAGTTGTGCTGGTGCACACCTGTAATCTCAGTAATCAGGAGGCTGAAGCAGAATCGCCTTGAGTCCAAGGCTGGCCTTGGTTACATAGTGAGTTCAAGTCCAGCCTGGACTAGAGGACAAAAGCCAATAGCATACAAACAAACAGGAAAAATAAATAGAGGCTTGTGCTGTATTCAAAGTGTTAATTTAATTGAATGATGTCATGGTGATAACAGTGAACCTCCTAAAGCATAATATATGAAAATTGGAAACTGCTGTCTTGGAACTTGTCAGCACAAACTCTGGCATAGAATATGTCTCTGTTTACTTTGTGTTTTTTCTTCTAGCCCATTAGAATATGATCCAAACCTTTCATTAGTTATGTGGGTACATTGATATTATACACTGTCTACTGTCCAATATAGCACATTCATCATTTTACAGTTCTGTAAAATATCACTACTGCCCGTGCATCGATGGCCCCATGCTAATTGATTTTGCTCTGCAGGAATTATCAAGGACCCTAGAGTCCATGAAAAGTTACATGGATTCTAGAGAATAAGGGTGAATGTCATCCTCAAAGACCATTGCACATTACTGATATATTAAAAGACCCAATCAAACATGTTATCTTTGATGTGTTTAATATGAAAAATGACATTTTGAACTTATTCTCTTCAATTAGAAATTGTCATAGCTTAACACACACCTACACCACAGACACTGCTCGGACCCAGATCAAGAGATCCTCTACTGGCAGAGCAACGTTCAAAGCTACATTTTCAAAGTGTCACATACTCACGCAGTTGCAACGACGCTAGAGAATCCAATCCAAGTAAACATACTGTGGGGTAACATGCCAAGGTCCAAAAGAGTTTCAATGAAAGCAACCTCTCGCTGGTGAAGGTTTTAGATTATGTAGCAATAATGTCTATAATTTTGGATAACAACTCTTCACATGCTACTGAGATTTAACTGAACTTGAATCTAGGATTTGAAGTAATCATAAAAGAGCTCTTCATAATGAACTAGCTAATTATCAGATTCATTGAACCAGAAAGTGAAGCATGCACAAAAGCCAACTCTACAATGAGAATTGTGCATTCAAAATAGGTCTAAATAATTATCAAAAACACAAACATATTGCCGGTGTTAATCAGCCTTCCTAATCGCTTACTACAGTATAGGATATTTCTTTTGCACTTTTTTTTTTTTTTTTTGGTTAAGGACCTTCAAAGATGATAGCTGGATATTGTGAGGTCAAAGGAGGAACCTGGCAGAATCAAAGATATGACCAGCCACAGGAGAATTTGGAGTGAAAATTTATTGCTTCGAGATTTTAAACCCATGTGGTGGTACAGGTGTAAGAGTTCCCTCCATGACCTTATGCCTGGATAAGAGGTGCTGAAATTTGGGTGCTTCTCTGTGTCTTTGATTACAAAGATACATGAGTATTAAATTTCTCAACATTTAAGTTGGCAATTGCATATGTTCCAATTATATAATTGAACAAGCCTTGGGTTTAGTGAAATTTAAGATCATATTTCATTCATCTGAGAAATATACTGGTAGTCCTTTTAACAGATGGCATTCACAAGAGATCTGGACAGAATGAATTCACTCTCAAGAAAGTGAATTTTTCTTTTCTTCCTAGTTGTTTAAACTTTCCTCCCTTTTTTTTTTCCTGGATGTGTTTGAGTATGAATTATCTGGATCATTTTCCAGTGCATTCTTGTAGACTTCAAATAGAATTATACCTTCTTTTATAAATTTCCTCTCAGAAAAATATGCCATTTTAAATTCTTTTCTTCTTACGAGTAGGGTCTCTTGAAATCCAATTACCTTTAAATTGAATCATATTTTCTGTTCTCATTATCTGTTAGCCCATATCTAATTTCTTCTAACTATATCATTTTATATGTTTGTACTTTTTGTCAGTAATTCCGTTTTCAGCTCCACTCAATCTCTTCCTTGCCATGTCTTATTTATAAGTTTTGTGTGATTCCTGCTTTATTCTCCATGAGCTTCTGCTATTTTCCACTTACATTTTGAGTTTCTGTTTATTGAATTTATTTTCCCATGAAATCTTTTGAGAAAATTCTTCTGCTATTTGAATTAGGCTATGCATAGGTAGATTTTCTTATTCTTTCCTGTCTTTTCCAATTTAGTTTCTGTATTCTTGTAAACAAACTTTTTGTCTAAGTGTGTGTTTTTTTCTTTCAGTAACTTTCAAACAATTTATTTCCTTCTTAGTCTTGTGTAGCCACTGTTCCATTTGATAGTACACTCCCACTAATGTCCTGCCTTTTATATCCTAGATAACAATCGCTACTTGTAAATGTTCTGATACATTTTAGAGGTTTGTGTGGAAAAGCAGAAAATCCCATCACTGTGACATTAATAATTATTTTATCTTTGCAAATGACTTTATTTTATTTCAATAAACCCCCTGGGTAGTGGATACAGGAGGCCTTAACACCTGGACTTCTCTGAGAGAATTCCTTCTGGTTACCAATCCCAGTTCTTCTGCCCTTTCTCAGCACAGCACCCAGTACGTTTGAGCTCACCCTTGTCCACTTGCATGAGTCTAACAGGGAGAGATAAAGAGAAAATAAATGGTTAATCTGCAAAACTGACCATTTTCAGTATGTACTTCAGGTTTCTATTCCCACATAATGTTCTTTCCACCGAGAGCTGCTCTTTAGTTCACAAAAGTTCGGTGTGTCTCCACACCCATCCTTGATACTCCCAGCCTAGAGGAGCCGCAAAGCCACTACATTCTGTTTTCAAAGACCAAAAGTGTATCTCAGTTACATTTTATGTTGAAGGCTAAACACGTTTAGTATTATTGAAATGCTTGGCTATTTCTAAATATTAGGAAATGATAAATGTGAGGCTGTGATAAGCATTTAAGTCAAAGAAAGTTTATATTGGTATTTTTGATACCACTGATCATAGTGACTAAAAAGTATAAACTAAAAATATATTTTAACATTTCTGTGTGTTGAACCTCTTCCTTTTCTCATATTTCTATTTAGTTATTTCGAATGATTGCAGTATAAACTCTGTTGCCTAAAGCTTCCTCTTGTGATTTTATAAATTTATCTTTATTATTTAATTCTGTTCACATTCATTGTCTAGTTTAGTTGTATACTTGTGAACCTCAGAGAGGATACATGTCTGTTTTAAATTTTAAAGATTATCTCTGTGCAAATTTGTTTCTTAGCAAATGGATTTTATTCTTACAGAAATTTATAGTTATAACTTAACTCCAATCTACTTGAAGAACGGATTTCTTGTTGTATTCCTAGCCCAACAATCTTTTGTCATTTGGGAATTAAGCAATTAATATTCAGTTGAATTAACTGAATGACAACGGAATTATTTTAAATATATCATTTTAATATGTAAAAAATTTAATACAAAGGACTGACAATCAAAATGGGCCTAACATTTCCAGTTAAAGCAGAAAGAAAAAATTTTATCTAGAGCAACAAGATTTTATAATCTTTCTCCACAATTTCCACTCCCTTGTTCCTAAAGCAAATGTTTGGAGGTTTATACACCACTTAACGTTACCTCCAATGTCGCGAATTCTGATTCTGACACAAGATGGCCCATTTCTCCTTTTGTGGATTCTCAAATTGTGCAGCTTCTTCCTACTTGCTGTCAGGAAGGGGAGGGACTGAAAGATCAAGGCTCAAACTTTTCTAAAACCTAATATAAAAATAAAAGGTCTGGACTATTTCTAGTTTAATTTTAGTTGCACTTAATATATGTTGTAATATATTACTGTCTTTTGAAATAACAACATACATATCATACTAGTGTTCCGTACTGACAGTGTAGTTCAGTGGTGAAATACTTGTCCACCAAGTAGAAGACACTGGGTTCAGTTGCCAGCCACACACAAACATATGAAATATACACATTTCTGTAAAAATATTTATGTAAAAACACATTTTGTAATTGACATAAATATTGAACTTAAAATACATTGAGAAAAATGATCTAGAGTAACATGTATGATATTTTGCAAGATTGATCCACATTTATATATCTAACTGTAATTCTTTTTCTTTTTCCACAATTATAAGTTGTCTTCCTGTAATATTCCTAAAGTACATTCTCAAACAGTGACAGTTGCATTAAAATATTTTGAGGAAGTGAACTGGTGATGATGATAAGTATGTAAGGCATTTATGTGAGCTCCAGAAAAGGAGTTGATGAATGAGAAAAAGGTCAAAGAATCGCTTCATTATAAACAATATCTTTTTCAGTTTTTTCTGATATGTATTCAACTACTAGAGGCTGTAGATGTGGCATCAAGTTAAAAGATTAAAGTTTTCTATATATTTCATCTTTAATGTCATCAGGTAGAGAAATAAACATAATTTTATGGTAGAATATGTTACCACATTTAAATTAACATCACCAAATTGTCAATATTTGGCATTGCAAATCTTTCAGTATTGAGATGTTTATCAAATCCTTACACTAAAGAAATTGTTGCAGATGAGTAAACAAGCAAACCAAAAATGAGAACTTATCACCCAGATTCCAAAACTTATTAAGTGGCCTTTTAAGGAGTACTGATGCTATAAGCATTTCCTGTTGCCCTCTTCCTAATATCTATCTTTCTTCTGAGTCAAATTTTGGACTATATTTTTGTTTGGATATAAGTATAATAAAGCAAAAAATAAAGTCATATCATCTAGTTTGTACCAATGGATGCATATATATATATATATATATATATATATATATATATATATATATAGTTTTTTGAGACAGAATCCCATTCTGTAGGCTGGTCCTGAGCTCGCCATGTAGCCAAAGCTGGCCTCAAATATAACAGTATGTTTGTGTCAGCTTCTTATGTCCTGAGATGAAAAGTTTGCACCACCAACCATGCCCAGGTAAGTTTTATAATCTTAAAAAATTTAAAATACTACTGCAACTTTCATGTACGTTTGCCCATTCTGTTTCCTCATCAATATACTGGAAACATCAGTTACATTCAGAGAAAATATATGCAAAGTAATTATAATTTTCTCTGGTCCCTAGATCTTTGTGAATATTCATTAACAGTAATAAAGAATATTCTAGATAGTTTACGATTAAAAATCAGATTTTCCATTAAACATTGTTTCATCTTTTTCTTTAAAGTCAGTATTGTGCACGCTTTTTTCATCTATTACTAAGAACATGAGACCTTCAAACACTAATTTTGAACAGGTTTATTATATAGTTGTTTAATCAAAGAACTCCAAGGTAATTGCATTTCTGAAGAAATAAGTCTTTGTAAGAAAATAGATTTACTCACCCATGAAAACTTAGTAACAAAATACAAATAAATTCAATTAGTATAAATGCTAAAATTTTCTTCAGCAGTATTTATTTTTGTAACACAAAGAAATCTGCATGCAATTTCATCACTTCCAAAACTAAAATCTTGGTATAAACCCAAATCCATATACCTAGTTAATTAATTGTGCATGAATTTTCACTATAAATAAGCAAGGTGCGCATTGTAACTTTGAATGAACAAATAAAGCAGTCTCAGCAAGAGAAATGTATGATTACCAAGCGTTTAGTTCTGGAAGAAACGTAGATTTGAGCTACAGAAATTTCTTGGGCAATTGATCAGCACAGTTACATTGGCCTTATACTTAGAATGATCCTATGCTTGGTTTAATACTCTTCTGTCCCTGTCTTAAAATTCTCAGTAATTTTTAAACAAAAAGATCTGCATTTTACTTTGCTGTGGGCACTGCAAATTATGTAGCTTGTCCTCTGTCACAATCCTAGTTAAACAATCAGTTTTTGTGGTGAAGGTTGACAGCAGGGAGGAGTTTCACAAGGGATTTAGCTACTAAAATGACTCAGTACTTTTGTGTACTAGAATCAGGATATTTTTTCCCTGCTAAATTTCTGTAACTCCTGGTTGATACCTATCACGTGGATTACTTTCAATTATTTGTGTCCAACTCGGGGTCTGAAGACTTCATGTGTCCCTAAACACCTAATAATTCAGTCCCACGATATTATAAATTATGACACTATTATGCAATTTTGTGCAGTGATAGAGTGGATAGGAGACGATGGAATACGAGCAACACTGGACCACCGTATAGAGGAAGATGTCGTCATGATACTTAGTTTTCCTTCCTCTGTTAAACTGTCTTCTTTATAGTCCTTGTTTATGGCTCCAGTCTCTAGTTTTTCCATTATACTTTGACAAAAAATTATTTTTCAACCGTTAATATTTTGGAATATTTTTATACATAATCTACCTAAGTGAACCTTTCTGTTCTGCTATGTATGTATGTTGCCTAATGTTGTCATAACAAATCGCCACAAATTTAGAGCCTTGTGTCAGTGGAAATGTTATCTTATGATTCTAAATGTGTGAATCAACTCGCCAGGGTCTCCGCAGGTGAAAATCAAGCCATGAACAAGTCAAGGGCTATTTTCCAGCTGGCCTAGGGAACATCTGCTTCTGGGCTTATAGAGATTGTTGGCAGAATTTATTTCTTCATGGTTGTTGAATTAACGTCCCTGTTCTGTTTTTGTTTTGGTGTGTTTTGTTTTCTTTAGAGGTTGAAGGATGGTTACAATCTAGAAGCTAGTTACTTTCCTTGAGTCCTAACTCCATTCCTTTATCTTCAATCAGAGGATGTCAAGTCGCTTACACGTCTCAAATCTTATTGCTTACCCTGAAACCCAATTATCATTTTTATTAATACTTTAATTTTCACGAGCCCATGTGATTACATTGGGTCTATGTGATTCGGGACAACCATCCTATCTTAAGTCACTGTGTAACAACTTTAATCCCATCCGCAAGTCCCATAAAAAGTGCCTGTATTGGTGTTTGAATAACTGTTGATCACTTAGTTTTGGGGGGATATCTTTATAATTTGATCTTCCAGAGCACATAATGATTTTCTTCTTCCCACAGAAAGCATTTGGATAAAGTAAGACAAAGTATTTTTGGCTACATTATCCTGTGACATTGTTGCCTCAAACACAGGGTACAAATACGACTAGCAAGTATCAAAGATCAATATTTATCAGTAGGCTTTTTTCTCTATTTCCCTCCCTTTTTCAATTAGATTAATGTTTTTCTGTTGTGCTATTAGTGTAAGATAAATCTTGCATTTCTTTGCTTATGATATAGCTGATTTATAATCAGCCATAAAAAGAAAGCAAGAAATTTCACTTGAGGCTAGGTCATAATAGAGTGGATGGCTTTCACCGCGTGTAGTGATTGGTCTTGGGGCCTGTACAGTTTCTAGTCCTTGGATTATGTAAATCCAACCAGCACAAAAACCAATTAACATAGCATCATTCACATCATTCACACACTGAGGAAAGACATTTATGCTGGCTAGCTGATGAATGAAACAATTATCAAACAAAAATCAAAGGTATTTCAAGGCAGGCAAAATTGTTAACTTATCTAAAAAAAATCCTCATAAATTTTCTGTCTTCTCGCTCTGCCACTGTCAACGTGTTGGCTTCTTTTATTGACAGAAAAGTGACATGGCATTTTTTCAGTATAAGAAAAGGAAGAATTAGGATAAAATAACAATACATGCCCATACATTTTAGACATTATATGATTCCAAGTTCTCTCCTTGGTAACTATTCATCTCATTGCTAGAACACCAGTGCATTTGTACCTATTCTAGCTGAAATATAACTAAAATGACAGTGAATTTCATCATGTTTAACATATCAATAATCAAAGACAACGTCGATTATGCTTGAATAACTATCCCTCACATTTAGTACATAGCAATGACTAAACCCATTTGGTGGAACAGTTTTGACATCTTGAAAATTCCATTTTATTTGGATTGAACTTGTTGATAGCCACGAGACTACAAATAAAGAATTCAAATAATGTTATATGTATATGTGTCAGTTTTTCAAGTTGAACGTAATTACAGTGAATCGCAGACACATACTAATACAAAAAGTAATAATATATGTGAAGTAGGAAAACACAACAATTCAGATTATAGAATAGGTGCAATGGCCCATGTCCAGAATGTCCTCGCTGAGAATGGGTGAGGCAGGAGGATCCCAAATTGGAGCCCTGTGTGTAAAATTACTGGTATCCATTCTCAAAATTTAAATAAAAAATTGGAAATACCATTCAGTAGTAGAGCACCCTGGGTGCAATTAGTGTTACCAGAAAAAAAAAGAAAGAAAGAAAGAAAGAAAGAAAGAAAGAAAGAAAGAGGAAGGAAGAAAAGAAAAGGAAGAAAACTGATTCAAATACCAAATTACCAAAGAAAGAACAGTAAAGATGGTTCTTCTTGTATCTTAAAGCAAACATTCTTAATTTTTACATGACATTTGTTTATATTTCTACTATGTACCATATTTTTTGCACAGTTAGGAGTAAGCTAAATTTGAACTAATCTGTTTTAACACATATATTTACACATCTGACTTTAGTGATTTAGTGACTGTTATTCAGTAGTAATCCCTTTACATTAGAAGTTTGAACTCTGTAACAACAAAGAGTGCTATTTTGTTTTCTTTGATCTTAGCACCTGAAATTATATATGATATATATATATATATATATAATCAGATTTAATATATATAATATTTATATTATATAGTGCTCAATGAAAGTTAATGAAAAGACTGAATGAGCCAGTAAAACTAATGATGCTTTCCACTGCAATACATTCTTTTCTATACTTAATGTAATGTAGATGATGGTTATTAAAAATGAACTACAAAACAGTTATTCTTTGAAGAGCTCAGTGTTGGAACAACTGTAATCATTTGGAAATGTGTAGGATGCTGAGAAAAGTGAACAGCATGATTATGTAAAAGTGCTGGAATCAAAATACATTACAATAATCCTTGAATTTCAAGGATGAATCATATGTAGAGCATTTATTATAAAGCAAACTGTAGAACCTGAATATACAATAACCTATATATTATTCTGTAACAGGCTGATTTCCAGCTATTTAAATAATAGAATAGATTTCAGCCCAAGTGTGTTTAATGATGGAAGCGATTATTATTAAAGAGGTGTGTGTTTAGGGCTGTGCCAGTTTGTGAAGTACTTCACATATATTAAAATTTTGCTTACAGTGTTATAAGTGTATATCATTCCAAGGGTTTTACACAGTAAATAACCAATGTAATAGTTACTATTTAAACATTCTAGCAGTTCGTGTGTTCTTAAGAATTTAAAATGTATCAATTACTCATGCACTTGAAAAACACCTGCATTGTTTTAACGGTTGATCTTAAATTGTGTTACAAAAAAAAAAAAGAAAGAAAGAAAAGAAACATGGCTATGCAGGTATTTCTATAGTATGCTGATGTATTTCTTTCAGGTATATATTGAGTGGTTTGACTGTATCATAAGGTAATTCTATTTTTAGTTCACAGATTCTCCATACTTTTTTCCATACTGGCTGTGCTAGGTACATCAACATTAATAATGTGGGATCGTTTCCTCTTCACAAGCCTCCCTATCACAACCTCACACTGCACCCTGGTCACCATTGTGTATTTGTTTGTAGGTATTGTGCTCTTAATAACAGCTATTCTGTGGCTAGGAGAGAATACATTTCACTGTGCTTCAATCTGGGTATTCCTGAAAGCTAAACATGTTGAATTTTTTTCTATATGTTTATTGGCTATGGAAACGTCTTTTGGAAAGCATCTATTCAGTTCATGTGCCCATCTTTTCAGTGAGTTATTTGGCTCTTTAGGTGTAAATATTTTTGAGGTTTTAAAATCTATTTTGGTATTAATTATCTTTCAAAAGAGTAGTAGGAATTTTTCCCTTTTTAAAGGTTATCTCTCTGTTAAATGTGTTCTCTGATAGAGTTTTTAATTTTATGTAACTATCAATCAATGCTATTATCCTGAAATATTTCCAGAATTTTCTTTTCTGTGCTTCTGTTTTGATGTGCTCCATTTATGTTTCTTATGCCAATTTTGAAATTTCAGGTCTTGTATTTGTTACTTTCATTTATCTCAAATATATATATATATATATATATATATATATATATATATATATATATATTTACATTGGGGGTGATAATACCCCAATATGTATCTTTTACATGAATAAACCCAATTTTCCCAAAATGAGGTGTCAAAATTATTTTAAAAATTTCCTCCAACATATTTTTAAATCTTTTTCAAGAATCGATTTCTTCACCTGTGTTTCTTTTTGTGTCCTCTGTTCTAGACCATTCGTCTATATGTTTGTTTTTAGCGCCATATTGCTTTTGTTATTGGTACTGTAGTTCTGTAGTATATTTTGGAACTATGTGTTGTCATACCTTCAGCATTTTCTTTTGATCAGAGTGCTTTTTATATTCTGGGTCTTTTGTATTTTCATATGAATTTTGGAGTTTTTATTTCCAGTTCTCTGAAGAGTATCATTGATATTTTAGTGAAGTAATAAGTTACTTTTGTTATTATGGTCATTTTACTAACATTAATTTTGTGAATTCATGAACAAGGAAAATCCATCTTTAGTAACATTCTAATTGCTTTTTCAGTGTATTGTAATTATTATTGTCTACCTCTATTAAAATATTTACCCCTTGGTATTATTTTTGTAGCTATTAGAAATAGAACTGTTTTGCTGGTTTCAATTAGCATACTAAATGAATAGCTTTTTATGCACTAATAAAAACCTTATAATGCATTTTAGTTAACATTATCAGAATTCATCGTTATACTTTGATAAGATTATGAGACAAATTTCTATGATTGCCTATGTTTGTGCACTTTGTGAGGGCAGTATTTTCAATTCTAACAGTTTACATAGAGCTTAAAACATTCCTTTATTATTATATATCAATTCAACAAACATAATTCTATGAGACCTAATTATTAGATATGTGATACAAAAATTTCAATGCTTAAAAATATGTGACCTGGATGATTTTATTGATGAATCTACAAAAAAGTGAATTTTTAAAATTGTCTGAAAATGTAATCTAATTAAATTCAGAAAGAATAAATTTATCTTGAAACATAATATTCACATAGAAAAGAGTATGAAAGAAAATAATCTCAGGTGGGCCTTGGAGGGTTTAGCCCAGGGTCTCATACATACTAACCAGAGTTTACCACTCAGCAACAACCCTAGATTAGAAGTTATCTTACTATTTGACAAACTAGTAAAACATTGAGAGTCCTAGAGAAAAATTGAACAAATTGAAGTTAATTTAAAATACTTTATCTTTCATGAGAAGATTGCATTACAGACTTCCTCGTGTCAGTCATATGGTGCATTTACATTACATTAAATTGTGTTACACACATAATGACAAAGCATTATATTTGTGCTTGTTCTTGTGAATATAATTGATGATAGTATTGGTATAATGACTATTTTTGAAGCATTATCAAAATTGATTATCTACCTCTACTATGCTATAAAATAGTGATATATTTACCTCTATTTTCCCATTAAATAAATTAATAACATGACTCCATATTGAGTATAAGCAGTATCTTATTATCAAAAAGATGTTACTTAATACATTTGTATTATTGTTATTATTTTGATACAGGGTCTTTCTCTGTAGTACAGGATGGTCCTGAACTCCCTGTGAAGCTCAGCCTACCCTTGAACTCACAACATTTCTTAAGAGTGCTAGTATTACAGACGTGCACCACCATGCCCAATTTATGTGGTTCTAGGGAACGGAACTCAGTGCCTTGGGCTTACAAGGCAAATGCTTTAACCATTAAGCTAATTCTCCAGTCTCAACAATTAATTTCCAATATGCTTTATTAGCATATTTAAGAATGAGAAGCTGTGAATGTATAATTTTAGCATGATTTTCATTCAAATTCAGTTTCTAAACTGTAAAAGTTACAGTATTAGATTGCAAATGAAAGTTACTTTTTTGATGAGACTTCTAATCTACATTCACCTTTGATTCTAGGATATATCTAGTACAAAATTACTTGAAATCATACAACTTTCCTTGTTTTCCAATCAGTCATTTTCATTTTATTATTGTATTGTTTCTTAATTAATTTTAATAGCTCTTTTAAAATGGGTTAGTAATTATTTTCTTAGTTGTTGCTAATGGAAAACTGGATTCTAGAAAACTGGTGTGCAATTATATTGAAAATAATTAGAGTTAATAATATCAAATGTCAGAAAGAAACTTTTTTAATATGGTCTCAATTTCAACTGATATTTATGTAATTTCAAATATAATTTAACGAAATGCATCCATACATAAAGTTGAAACTTGACCGTGGTTAACAATGTCTTCTTTCATCTCTGATTGAGAGTTTTTGTTTCAACATGGACAACTAAAGATATAAACTAAATTCCTTTTTTTTCCCTAAAATCACAGTGATAGTATACAATAGCCACAGAATTACTAAATCAATTAACAAAATTGATGGTTCTATAAAAACAAAAGAATTCCAATGTAAAAATAAACTATTATGGTATACCTAGAGGATATAAAACCATCAGAATTACATTTCATGTAAATTACAACCTAAGACCACAGAATTACAAATAGTGAGGGTTTTTTTGGTTTATTGTTTTTGTTTTTTTGTTTTGTTTTGTTTTGTTTTGTTTTTTGAAGTGCAATGGGACAGAAATGCAATCTGAAAGTTGGGAAAGGTTACTTAATGGTCAAATACAAACTTTACTGATTCTCTGTTTGTTAATTCATTGTTGTTGTACCTACATCACTGGCTTCAAGAAATTAGCCAAAAATCAAAAAAAAAAAAATACCAATACCTGTAAATAAGTAGTTTCTTCAGAGAGAGTATTTCAGATGGAGACAAAAAACATCAACGTGGTCAAGAACATTTGCCCTTACTGTAGAAGTGCATTAAAAAAATTCTACAAGAAAGCTGAACACAACCTAATGCAGAGTTACAAGTAGATTTAAAGATAATATAAACTAAAATACATTTAGTTCTTGGAAAATAAAATCATCTAACACAGTATTGAGGAATTAAAACCAAACTAGGGATATTAGTATTGGTTAAAGTTAATCATTATTGTAAATTTATACAGGAAACATAGTATATGTGTGTTATGAGAAAGGAAAATTGCAAAATCAATTTCATATGTAATTATTCTGTAAATATAAAAAGACATCCTAAATATTGAGGAAATGAAATAACTAGAATGAAATAACTAGATATGAACTGCATGCCTTTTTAAAAAATAAGCTATCGACAATGACAGAAAAACTAAAATGGATTCATATAAGGAAACATTTTTATTGAGAAAAAATATTTGATCTGTGGTTTACAGCACACGTCCCAGTCTTGCAGCTTATTCTCTTGACAGGCCGCTCTGTGGCATCTAACTTCCCAGGAAACCCCACGTATCACAGAGCAAGCTTCCTCAAGTTCATCCACATTTCTGTCTATGCAGGTGTCTGCGTCTCTTCCTGTACATCTATCTGCCTCTCTTTGTTCGCAATGTCTCCTACTAGTTCTGCTTTTTCCTGAAACCTTAATTGATGAAGATGTGAAATGTTTAGTAGCGTGCTCAATTTCTTGGAGCTGTTACAATGCATTACCACAAACTTGACAGTTTAAAAAAGCCCCAATCGGGGCTGGAGGAAAGGCTACGGGTTAAAGCGCTTATCTAGAACACGCTCAGGCTAGAGCTAAAAACCTATTCCCCATCACCACATAACCCGGATGTAGTGACTCATGCCTGTAATTCCAGCACTAGGGAGACTGAGAAAGGAGGATTGCTGTGATGCCTGGGATCCACAGTGAGTTCAGGACCAGCCTAGGCTATTGAGCGAGACCCTGTCTCAAAAAAGGTCCAATTTATGGTTTCTCTAATATGAGAAACCCAGAATACAGGCATTTTATAGAACCAAGTAGGCGTGACAGTGGCAATCTGAGGGTGAAGAAGGGACAGTGAGGGCCTAAAAGGATGGGAAGGATTGCACTGCTAGCACCACGTATATGTGCACAAAATATCCAGGCTCAATGACCCCGTTGTGTGCCATGTAACTCTATATGGATTTATACGCACACTTGGAAAATTGGAGAAGAGCCCCAATGTAGCCAATTCATTGTCCCAGAATTCTGCATGTGAAAAGCGCGAGACCAGCATAGCTGCAGCACAGTCACTCCAGTGAGCTAGCGCTGCACTTTTTCCCGAGGCTACACTAGAGAAACCATAGTTGGACATCTCCGGTGCCTGGTTGCCTCAGGCATTTCTTTACATGTGGTCCCCGAACGTCAATCTGTAGGGCCAGCATCTTTAAATCTCTGCTCTGTCTTCAATCTCCTCTGCCTGTCTCAAATCTTCCTGTGTGGCCCTCCTGTAAAAATGCATGTCATGACATTTACAGCTCAGCAAGAGAATCTAAAACAACCTCTGTTCTCAGACTACTTAATCCCAAACACTTAGACCCCTCTGTTTTCTACATATAAACAGTCACTAATTTCAGACATTTTGGTTAAGATCTGAGTGTGACGGGGAATGCCTTTCTGCCTACCACGAATCGCTTACAATATTAATACATATGACAAGAACAAAAACTCAAATTTTAATTAATATGGAAAAATACACTAATGTAAATACTTATTTATCATTTAAATCCAATACATTTCTAATTAAGATAGAAAGGTTTAGATAGAAATTGCTTTCAGCAAACAAATTATGTATGTGCTGGGGGAAGTGCACAGCCATTGAAGAACTCGCTTAGCAGATGCAAGGCCCAGAGACAGGTTTCCCATCCCCACATAAAACTGGGTGTGGTGGCACAAACCTATACTCCCAACATTCAGGAAGCTGAGCCAGGAGGATTACTCTAAGTCTGTAACTAGCTTGGGTTACATAGTGAATGCAGGACTGGACTGAACTGGGGAGTGACACCCTGTCTCGGAGAAAAGAAAAGAAAACAAAAGAAAACAAAAGAAAAGAAAAGAACAGAAAAGAAAAAAATATAAATAGATAGATAGATAGATAGATAGATAGATAGGTAGATAGATAGATCCCACTTCACATATGTGCATGATCAGGACAAAATGAATAAAGTGTGAAAATACCCACATAATGTACCATGTTGCCAAAACTCTGATTCCAATACAACTTTGGAAATATCAAAATGTATGATTAGTAAGAAATTAGCAAATAAAGGAACACAAGAGGAGGAAAATAACAAATAGAGAACAATTGTCCTGTTTTTTTCAGAATCAGCTAATGGTAAGAGCCAGGGTTCGAGCAGGAAAATACTGAGAAAAATAGAAAAATAATACTTTACACATAAAACAAATTCGCAAATGACCCTGAAGTAGGTACAATAAACTCGATTTCAATAGCCATGGAGTAGAATTTTGGGGATGCATGTCAGCTTAAATAAATACATAAGTCATTTGTTTCAAAGGCCTGCCTATGCTGTCACGCTGCTTGTGTTTGTGAGCCAACACACGATCCACAGAGAAAAATCTGTATCATATTAACTGGAAACAGCTGCCATTAGAAACAGAATCAGTTGAAAGGGAAAATATTCTCTGTTTCTAGGATTTTTTTAAAAAGTCCATCAGAAACTCTCTAGCTTTTATACTCAGAAAAATCTATCTATTATATTTAACTGGAATGGGGCAGGCTGAATCAGTTTTCCTATTCTCAAGTGTTAAAAGGGCAGGCATTTCATTTCAGTTTTTTTCTGGCATCTCTGCCTTACATACTGAATTTGTCTTGGGCAGACTGCTGCCATAGATGGCCTTGACACAGCACGTGGTCATTCTGGTGAACGACTTTGATTATTCTAGATCTGGGTCCTGTGAAAACCAAGTAAAAGTATAGAGATACTTTTCTTAGCAAATTGAAATTTTCTGAATTTTTAAAAATTTAATAATAGAGAGACCTTTTTACAAAAGTTAGAAAAAGATCAAAGTTATCATTCTTATTTTTCATTAGCTAAAAGAAATTTATACTAAACATAATCATAGAAAGATATCTATAACCTATATAATTAGTTATATTTATAAGTAATATAATTTCATTTTCAAATTTAAAAGTTACCCTTTTACTGTATTTTTCATTTATATTTATTTGTAGTTTTAAGGTTTTTATTTAAATTACCTTGTGATTTAGTCTAAATTTTATCATTTGTATTTTAATATCTGAAGTTTATTGTAACAAATATAATTACTAAAGATTTTAATGTAATGACTTTATTAAGAATTTATTAGAGAACTCTGAAGTTCCCTGCTTTAAGGCTTATGTTTTCATTTATTTACAGAAATTTCAGAACCTAGAAGTGAACATCTTCCTTTGAAGTGCTAAACCAATATGTTAAGTGAATAAAGAGTAATTCACAGTTTAGACTTGTGACCAAAATATAAATAGAAATTAATAAAATATGTTGCTTTATTACTAACCCTAATATATACCACAGTAGCTCATTATATATAAGAACTACATAACTACATGGTTTTGTTTTAGAATTACAAGTTCTACAGTAACAATGTTCTTGTAAAATGAGTCTTATTATTTATAAATCAAAGAGTAGGCCACAAGATAAAAATGAGTGGTGCTAAACTAAGCACCTTTTTTATACTAAAAAAATTTTAAAATTGAAGTTATATGCTAAAAATTTAACATGAAAATATAAAATTGCACAGAAATATATTCTTTTGGTGAAGAATCATGCTTCCAAAACTATATTTCTGATCAGCAATATTTTGAGTTACTCATCTAATAAAAAAGAACAAATGTAATGTATTTTGTATATTAAAAACTATCACAGAAATTTTTTTCCAAGGACTTCATGCACTTGTTAGGAAGATTTTTTTTAATGTACACATACATAAAATATTAATTGTGTAAATATGTTTTTACCCATATGAGTGATATATAGGTTGATTTTAGTGTAAAATAAGTCCTAGCTCACATTTTCTAAAGCAAAATAAAAATAATCTTAAAATATAAATATAACCGCTTTAACTAAGGAATTCATTTTGAATTATATGACATTTGATATTTTTGCACAAAAATTGGGCTCAATTTGGACCTAGTGTAAATAAATCTTATGATAATAGCTGGGACAAACTTGGTTTTGCCAACTTGAACGGTTTATCAGTTACCTAAGAGATCACTAGAGCACATTTCTGGGCGTGTCTGATTGAGTTATTGAGGCACAAATTTGATTACTCTATTTGGTACCTCATTCCTTCCTCTAAGTTACTACTCTCATGCTCTGATTCCTGGGGAATATGAACTAAGCAAATATTTATTTATTTATTTATTTATTTATTTTATTTGTTTTGCACTCCTACCATGACAGTCCTGCATTGAAGCCTGCCAAAAGTATAATTAATCTCCAAAACCTAGCTAAATTAAACCTCTTATCCCTTAAGTTATGGTTTCACATGTTGTTTTCTAGTGATATAACGTTGGCTTATATGAAAATAGGTAAAAGAGTTTTTTTCCTGACTACTTGGCCATGTGATTGAGACATCTTGCAGAAATGGCTTGTAGAAAGCATTTTAAAAGCTTTGGAGCTTCTAGCGAGAAAAGTTCCAGAATGCAATAACCAGAATTGGGGGAGTGACTCTGGTCAGAGCTGAGATCAGAGTCCTGATGATGGGATCAGGAGGTTTCAGCTGAGAACAAGGACTGCAGTTGGACTGAAGATCATAGGTGTCATATATTGGCAAAAATTTTCCTATATTTTCCCCATGACCTGAGACCTTGCAAGAACTTGGAATTATTAATGGGAGTGAAATAATTAACATGACAAGAAACTGTAAAAATACCCAAAAGCTCAAACAGTGAAGTGGTTGGTGTTGGATGCTTCCAGCTGAAATAAACTGAGAATCTGAGGGAAAAGACCTAGTAGGTAAGCTTGAAATGTTTAATTTTTGGTCCAGAAGGGAATACTTGTATAATTGGAGTCAAAATAGATGCAATTGCTGAAGATATTAACACCTTTAAAAAGAAGTTAGTTACTTGGAATAGATAGACTAGGAAAGACGCCTTGAGGGCATCTCAGAAATTAAAATGACCCTACTCATTACAAAATCAAGAGGACAAATTGAAAATCTTTCATTTGAAAACAGAGCCCCGAAGCTTCATGCTCAAGAAGAATGTCCTATTCTCAGGGGCCAGTGGAGCCATCACAAACTAAGGCCTGAATATTATCCATATGACACTAGTTCTTCTGGCACATAGAACGAACGAGTTGAAGGGCCATGGAAACTTTTATTCATATTTCAAATGAATTTCTGGGTGGTTAGGAAGAGGCCATAATAAAACCCTGTTTCAAAATAAAATAAAATAAAATATTAATTTACTTAAAAATATCTGGAGATGTTGATCACTGAGAAGGTCCTGGGTTCAGTTATAAGCATCAAAATAAATAAATAAGGAAAAAATTAAAAAGTAAGATTAAGCCTACTATTTAAGATTAAAAACTATTTTTGCATAATATTTCTATTATAAAAAAATCTTATGAATATGTTAAATACTCTTTCTAAATGCTAGTTCTCTAGTACATAACTAAGCATGAACCTGAGTAGAAAATGCCAAATTTTATTTTCAAAGAGTGAGGACTTTGTACATAACATAAACTACAATTGCTTTAATTATTTATGTTTTAATTATATGAAAAGCATTTATCTCTAAAGAGCAGAATGGTTGTTTTTAGAGTTTAATGAATTAAAATAAGGCATTTATTAAGAATAAGAAATCTGAAATATATGTTATGTGTGCTATGAATATTTAAGTTTGATTAAAATCTTGCTTTATGCTTTTTATTGATACATTTGTTTTGCATTTGCATCCTTATGATTTAGATCGAAAGTGTTCCCATGCCTATCAGAGACAGAGCGTTCAAAGGGGGACAATTGGACCTTGGTAATACTAACCTCATCAGAGGACAAATCTTTTTGATGAGTTTATAGTTGAATAGACTATTAGTGGCAATGCCAAGACCAAGGTGGTATGTAACACGAATTGTGCCCTTTCAAGGAATATCTCTTACTCTTACATGGCTTCCTGACTCCATGGGCCAATCAGCTTTCCTCCACCATGTCTTTCCTCCAGCCATTTTTACCTAGAGGCAATCTGTTCATGGATTGAAATATCTGAACTGTGAGTTATAATAAATGTTTGTCCTTTAAGTTTCGCTTGTCAAGCATTTATTCTCAGTGGTGAAAACTTGATTTATGCACTTTGGAATATTTTGTTCATTAAGAGCCAAATATCACTAGAAAAATATTCCATGGGGGAACAAAAGTACTTGTGTCTACTAGAAAGTTAAATTCAGAAAACTTGAAAATTTCTTCAAACATTGATTTGAAAACAAAATTCCCCAAAGACTTTGAAGAGAGTCATAAAGCTATTTGAGTTCTGAGTCAATCTTTAGTAAGTGTTTGTTCCAACTATCCTGAGATCACGGGTACTAACCATCACTTGAGAGCTGGAAACTGAATATTTGTCAGTTGCCCGATTTGTTCTGAAAATGTTAGCTCTCGAGGGAACTTGTGCCATTTCAGACCTGTCTCTTCCTTACACTTGTTCGTAGCTGTCAATGCCACAGTATGTATATTCCTAAGAGATTACACAAAGTCACCAAGACATCTCCTAATTAGAAAAAAAGAAAATGTCAGAGATAGGACCTTTTTTCTTGTCCTCTCTCTGTCACATGCACACAGCACGTGGTCAGTAAAATGTGAATTTGTGTAATATTTACAATAGTGCTGATTTAATTAAAGACTACACTTCTTAACCTTTACAAAGCATCTTTATAGGCAAGCTTGTGAAATAATCAGACTCTACTGTCATGGTGTTCTGAAGCAGGCCTTTGAGAAAGTGATTTGGTAATGGCATGCTATGATGAGTTTGTAGCTAAATATGGTGCTTGAAGGTGGAGCCTACTTGAAGGAAGTCATTCCAGGGGGTAAAATACTCTGTTACTTGAGCAAAAATACAGTCTTACTGAGGTGCCATATAAAAAAGGATCCAGTTCAAACAAGTGGCATTAGGTCATTGCCTTTGTCAAATGACTTGCAAACAAATTGGAGCCTTGCTATTAGTAATATAGATAGGAAATTTGAGGATTTGATTGCAAATATATTTATTCTCTTGAGTAAGAGATGATCTTTGATTGTTCTATGCAATATTAGGGAAAAAACTTCTATATTACACATACTTTCTGTAATTTAGCATGAAATGAGGTTTTGTTGCCTTCTTTCATTGGTATTGCTGCAAAAATAACAATATAAAGTTTTCTTTAAAAAAGCATGTAATTTTTCTTGGCTCAAATATGTTTCATTATATCATTACTCTTCAAGCTCATTCTTAAACCAGAATAAACTGAGTTCGGTGTTGCTGAACACCATGTAAAAACACAGTAATATAGCCTAGACAAGCAAGATTGTCACAGATATAAATACACACACAACACACACACACACACAAACACACACACAAATACACATTTCTCTTATGTGAAAAACACTTAGTCTCCATTTATGCTCTGATATTCTGACCTCCCTTAGTTACACTGAGTAACTTGGTATCACTCCTATCCCAATTCTTGCTGTATTCACTCTACTCAAGGACTTTTGAAACAGCTTATGTGAGACCAGATTTTATTGCATTTGCACCACTATAAGATTAAAAAATGCCAATATCATTTAAAAGTGGTAACTGACAGGTTATTTTCATCATTTTCATAGATCCACAAGAAGTATTAATGTGTCGCAGCTTCTTACAAGAAAATAGAAAAAAATATGTCCCTCTTGGAAAAACAAGTTTTTAAATATCTTTTCTACAATGCATGGTCATAGTTCCATTTTGTTGCTACTATCAGCTTTCAGCAGCATAAGATGTAGTGCTAGAAACTGAAGGCAGGTGTGTCATACAATTATAAAAGCCTACATTTTATTTATTTGACTCATAAGTGTATTAACTTTCTGCCTTATAAACACTAGGATTTGGGCTTGGCTTCTTAGAAAGTAAAACATGAATCAAGTCTCACCTGCCAAAATGTTATTAATGGAGAGAAAATCAGACAGAAATAATGGTGTGATGAAAAAAAGGATAGAAAAAGTAAGATGTTTCACTGAAAATTGTTACAAAGGAAACAAATATGACTGCTAGGTCATGTAGTAAGTAACTCTAGAGAATCGCTCAGCACTGCAGATAGAAAATCATCTTTAGGGAAGAAATGAGAATTCTGTGTGATTTATTTTCACTTATTTTTCTCTTATTGATGAAAAGTTCTTGAGAAATCATTGATGCAAAAGTAATTTTGGGTTTGAAAACTAGTTTTAAATCATTATAACTAGGTTCAAAGATTCCTTCATTTGTTACAATAGAAATAATTATAATAATACCAAAAATAAGTTAGCATATCTCTACATCATAAAAATCTATGCTTCTGGACTCGCTGAACTTTTGGAAAGCATTTTTTTTTTATTCTTCCGTTTGTGGAAACATTTTCCCTGAAAAATGTTAAGATGCCTGAATAAAGAGTAGTTGGTTGACAAGGGGCCAGATGAATATCGTGGATGAGGCAAAAATTCACCACCCAGCCTGTTCAGCTTTTGAAATAGTCATGAAACACGTAGTCAAACGTTTTCATGGAGAGAAATTGGAGCATTTGTTGAGTGAAGCAGCCACAGACACTGAAGCTTCAGTGAATCTCAATTTTCCGAGTATTCGACCAATAGCAGACAACGAAACCATGACTGTGACCTGCATCAGCATAAGTTGGTTTCAGAGGTTCTTTTGAGTTTGTCCATCCAACTTCTGACCTGGTTGTTGCTTATTGTTGTGCAAAGTCCACTTTTCACTGCAGCTCACAATTTGATCATAAAATGGTCTGTGACTACTATGTAGATTAAGAGATGATTTTTCAAAACAATGATTTTTTTTTCTTTTGATCAGGTCATGAGGTACCTACTTATAAAGCTATGTTCTGCTTCTCAATTTGCTTCAAATGCTGAACGATAGGAGAATGGTCAATGTGGAATTTTTTTGACATCTTGTGGAGTTCTAAAAGGATCAGCTATGCTGATTGCACTCCATTGATCATTCTTAAATTCTAGCTGGTCACTGAGATCATCTTCAAAGCTCTAGTCTCTTTTGAAAAGTGTCTTGAACCATCACAGCAGTGCATGTTCAATAGCAGTTTTTAGGCCAGAAATAGATATTGAAAGTTGTCTTTACCATTTTACTATCCAAAGTAAAAGGAATGCTTGAATTTGTTTCTTGCCCCAAATCAAATCCAGAGTCTAACAAAGTAAAAGTAATTAATAAGTCATCAGCAAAAAAGTGATGAAGTATGAAGTATGCATTAAAATGAAACAGTTAATTTAAACAATGTAAAAAGTGCAATACATTCAGTGGCAACTTATTAATTCACTTGAATTGTGTGATGAGAGATATGGTAGTCTCTGGCTGGATATAAATTCATTCCAACTGCACTGTATGCTGGTGTTGCTGGAGCTCACTTTTAGGAAGGTACAGTAGAGCTTCCCTGACTCCGTGGTGACTCTGAAACTGCTGGTCATGTCCAGTGATCAAACACAGTCAAAAGAGCCAGCACCCTTCTTTGTGGAGGCAATAAGTGAAAGCCACTAGGAGTGGTATAAGAGTGGGTAGCTTATTCTTAATTTCAATTAGATAGCTCTTCAATAGTTTATAAAGCTGTTACAAGAAAATAAACTTAATATCTTTATCAAGAAAAAGGAAAAATTATAGCCTTCAAAGGTGTTATTAATTTCTGTTTCCTTAAATGTTTTTAAGAAGATTTGTGAATTGGATATGGCTCCTCATTTCATTGATGACTCCAGACCAAAAATGTTACTTACCTGTCTCTGAAGTTTGCACACCTATGACAAGCACTTTGGCTTGTTCTTACTTATTCATCATAGGCAATGATGAAAGACTCAACTTTTTGGCCACAAGGAAAAGATTCAAATTGGGTTGTAGAATGGTGGCAAGAGCTCTCAATATCTACATGGGGCCTAAGAACTGCTATTGGACAGAGTTCTGTGATTGTTCAAGGCATTTTGCAAAGGAGACCAGAGCTCCAAAAATGATCCCAATGGCCAGAGATTTAGAGGATCTTCACCTTGCTAGGCAAAGTGGTGTTAGTCTCAGTTACCTTCACATTGCTGTGGCGCAATACCCAACTTCTACAGCTTAAGAGAGGAGAGTTCTACTTTAGCTGATCGCTTCAAAAGGTTTCACACAGTCCTCACACGTGCGTCTGGCAATGGTGGAAGCACATGGCAGAGGCCAATGAGCTGTTCACAACCTTGCAAGTGAGTCAGGAGCCAAGTGAAGAAAGAAAGATTTAATGTCTGATGATTTGGGCAAAGACCAGAGCTTTATCTGGAAGAAGATGAAACAAAACCATGGCAACATTATGGCTAGGCATGGAAACACCAAGATATCCCTCCATGTGTCTACACCCATGAGACCCTACACATATCTTATCTCCGGGAAATCAGGCATTACCCTTCTGCATCGGCAGCATGATTTCTAATCACTGATGTTTTCCACTCTACCACCACCCCTCTTATCCTCTCCTCATAGGTGTTCTGATTAATAATTAAAAAGAACCAATTCTTGCAGAATAGTATATAATTTTAAGTTTGATTTTATTTTCAGAGAACTTGACATATAAATTCTTTTACTCTTTTGGATGAATTTTTTGTAACTGAAAGTCATAAAATGTGTAAGTAGAAAAGTGGGTCTCAAGCCACACATTCCTAATGCCAGCATTCAGCAGGCTGAGGCAGAAGGATGACCCTGAGTCCAAAGGGCTACATAGTGAGTTTAAGACCAGCCTGGGCTCCAGAGTGAGACACTGTCTCAAAAAACAAACAAACAGACAGACAAACAACAAAAAAGAAAACCAAGCCGCTCATTCTGATTCACTCACTGTTTCTTTTACCACGTCTTTAAATCTCCAGCAGCAGCAGTCATGTCAGCCAATTTGTCAATCAGACTTCTTATAACAACACAGAGGATTCTATAAATTTCTTACTCCAAGTACCACAACTATGAAAAAGCATCTATGTCAATGTTGTCTTTCTTTCTAAGCCGTTAACCTGGATTTATACTTAACAAGTCAAATGGCATCAGAGTCACAGACACACTGCTTTGATTTTGTTATAATTTACATGTTATGAACATGTATCTAAAAAATAAATATTTATATTTTTGTTCTCTAATTCAGAGAATATTTGTTTTCTTTTTGCAAAGTTATTCATAGACTCTGTATTACATTTTATTCTCTCCTTTTGTTTTCAATACTAAAATTGCCCTAATTCCAAAGAAATGTTTCCTTCTGCAACTTTATTTACCTTATAAATCTGTCTTTTATATCTACATGTAAAAATAAAATATGGTCACAATATATATATATATATATATATATATATATATATATATATATATATATATGTAAATACCCAGAACGGTATTTAAACGTGTGTACTCCTATGACTACTGTATTAATTTAGCGAATGCATTTTTATATTCATCATCAAATAATAAATTCTATTCTTTCTTTTCTCATTTATTCATATTTGTTTTATCCAAACTCCTCAATGTTGTTCATTCATACTTGTCTGTTGGGCTGGCTTTACCAGTGTTTTGAATCAATACTCAATTTTTAAACATATTGGAAAATTTACATTTCTTACTTTGTCGAATGTTATAGTCCCAATCCTCTGTTCTTTGACATTAGTTAAATTCTTTTCTCTATTCTTCCCATGTCTCACCTGATGACAAATCTGCATGCCTCACTGCAACAAATTCCTCACTAGATCTATGCCGGGCTCTGTATTTCAGTTCACTCTAGAACATTAATAATTTTTTCACTTCGACAGAAGACAAACTTTGAGATGAAAACCTTATGTTTTTTCTTCTGTTGTATTATTTATAATATCTTCTTGCTCGACGTAATACTCAATGCATGAGAGAAAATATTTTAATATTTGTCTTTAATAATTTAATTTTTTTATTAACAAGAAACAAGAAAAGAAGAAAAGAAAAACAAGAAAACAAGAAAAGAATGGAAAGGATATGGATATAGAAAATACTATCAGTAGCCCAACAAAGAAACAAACATGAAAATAAAACACCCTGTTTCATTAGTGTATGGAAGAAACTGAAAGAATACAAGACTAGGGCTGTGTTTTGTGTTTGAAGAGGTGGGTAGAAAAATACGCACCATGTGAAAGTGTGCTTAACTCCAAGACGTCAGCTCCCTATCCAACTCACTTTCCCTTTGATATAAAATTTATCATCAAATAGTCATAGAAGGGTACTCTGACAACAATCATATCACACACACACACACACACACACACACACACACACACACACACACACACAATTTTAAGAAATCTGGAGAATGAAACTAAAAAACACAAGCTTCAGAAGTTGGAACCGCTAGTAGTCTTTCTAAAACAGAGATAAAAGAAAATGATATTCTGTGAAAATGCGTTCTAATGGGAGACATGAGGACTCATGTAATTGAGGCGACAGCACCGGAAGACACAAGGTGTCCGCTTTTTGTCAGCCCTTTATGTTGTCTCCTATTCTTTCCAGGACTAGTTCACGCCAGAGATCTGACCGGAAGGGAAGGTTGCACCCTCTCTGGGAATTCATAGTTTCCGCATCACTTCCTCTGCACCTTTTCCGCTCCATTTTATCCCTACTCTCTGCCTGGTTTGAAACAAGTGCCTGCAGCTGGTTTTGAGTCTGAGCTGAAGGGATTTGCGGATAATTTGGAATGGAAATATGTGTGAAGTCACCACTGCTGAGATTTCAGTGAGGAAAGCACACCAGCTCAGAAAATAGCATCTATGGCAATGTGTACGTTTATGAAACAGAAGAGGAAATATTTTTAAATTGGAGGGAAAAGAGCCGTGGAGAGTAAGCATTGTGAACTTCTCAAACTTTTTTGAGGGAAATGAGGTAATAGTAGGTGTGGAGTTTTCCATTACGCAGTATCGTGTTTAATTTAATGGGTCTGGAACACGAAGAAATGCTAAGGGAAAAGTATCTTGAGGGAGGACTTAGAAGTATTTAATAGAAAAAGGGAAAGAGATTAATTTGAGGTCTCAGGAATATTGTAAATTTCGTGTTCAGAAACATCAACAGCCACCTTTTATAAGAATGATAATTGTTTGGAGATAGAAATGTTACAACAATGAACCACTGGAAAATATCTGAATCCAGCCTCTGGTGCTATCGGTGCAGCGGCGTTCTACAAGTTTACTGCTCTGAGGTTTTTTCTGGCTCTCCTAGCAGGTGAGAATGTATTAGCAGAAGTTTGAGGTGTTTAACGTCCTTAAAGGAAGAAGTCGGCTTATCTGCAATCCTTTTTTTTTTCTTCTTCGGTCTCGTTAAAGAAAATCTCAGTAAAAGGAGCTTTTTGGCAAAAACCTGTTCATTGAGCATTAAGTTTGATGTATTGCTATGTATTTTTTAAAAGATAGTTTAAGTGACTCAAAATTTACATATTTTATACATGACACCAGCCCTCACTCCACCCTTGGCACTCAAAGTGACAAGCTAAGAGAAGCAGAAGGCAGTAAGTGCTGGGAGTTCAGTTAAATGCTCCCTAAATGGATCCTTTTA
>PVKB01005343.1:0-100017 GCA_004027205.1 Ctenodactylus gundi
GAGAGAGGTTCAAACAGAATTCCAAGTTGAATCTCACCTGGGCTATTTCGTAAAACTTAGTGACATCTTGTCTCAAATAAAATATAAAAAGGAATGGTGTATTTAGTTCAGCAGTAGAGGGCATCTAGGTCAAATGCACTTAGTACAGCAAAAATATCAATAAATCTTAAAAAGCTACTTGAATTTGAACTTTTCTTGCAGTTCTCTTTCTAAAAGCAAACATTTCTTTATGATTAGCAACGTAACCTACGTTGAATATGAAAAAAAGCCTATTTTCTTTTACAGTTAATAAGTGTAAGAGGCCATTAATGTTATGTAACTATTAGGTGATTTGGTAATTGGTTGTCAATCTTGGTATATACTTAACAATTTTGTAATATCAAGATTGTACCCTCCTTCAATGTCTGATATAATTTTCATAGGTAAATCACTAACTGGTTGAATTCCTTCCTAAATTATTAAAGACTAGATGTTTTGTTTATGTAATAAAAGAAACCTAAGTAAACACAATAATTTTAAAAACTGAAGATCAGCTATGATATTATTTTGAGTATATTTTAGCATGTTTCTTCGTACAGTTGAATTTTACCATTGTGTTTGTGAGGAAAAGCATAAAAATGAGAGATGTGTTAATTATCTTATTAGTCAGCATTAGCTGAATACATAAACAGTAATTATGAGTCAAAGAAAACTGTGAAATATGACTAAAGCTTGTGTGGTCCTCCTTACTCAAAATGTTTTAATGCAAAAAAGGTTTTGGTTATATGATTACAATTTCTTATTATTAAGTTATATATTTTAGACCATCTAAATTTTATATGAGAAATTCATGTTCACTTTATATTTTCTTGTCTGTTGCTGTTGTTTGGATTTTGAATGACCCCAAAAGCCTCATGTATTTGGAACTTCGTGTTATTGGGAGGCAGAGCTAGGCTGCAAGCTGCCCATGCGTGGGGTTTGACCTGGAAAGGTTGTGTCAACTTGCTGCAAATGGGGGAACCGGGGGCAGAACTTTTGGGTGTGTGTTGTTAACTTGTGTGCCAGGAAATGAGAGATGACACCCATACTGGGGTGGGGGACAATTGGCCACTTGAAGTAATTAAAGCAAGAAAAAACAACATTGTCCCAGCTTCTTCCTGAGGTAGCTGAAGCCTTGCCTGTCTCCAGATACTGGCTTCTGCTTTCTGTGGCTTCTATTTGCAATGAGGTGAAAGGCTTTCTGGACTCTGTTTCTGCCATATGTTTCCACTGTTGCTGGCTGACCACAGAAGGACTGCATGAGACCTTCTGAAACTGTGAGCCAAATATATCTTTGCTCCCTTAAATTTTGGATGTTTGGTATTCTGCCACAGCAATGAATATGTAAATAAGACATATGTATATTATATTTTCTTTTCCAAATATATGTATAAACAATATAGTGTTGTTATATAACAGTATCTTCACCAATTCATTTATGAAATATTCTGGTATTCATATAAATATATATATATATATATATATATATATATATATATATATATATATATATTCATGTTTTCATTAGAATTATTTTTTTTCAATGTGACAGGTTATGAGAGTTATTATTCACCACCAGGTCAAATGAATTCAACTTCATTACTTCCTTTTATTACAATCTAGTCTCAAAGTCAGTGTCTCCTGTAATGGAAGCAATTAGAAGAAAGTTCACAGATTCCTGATGGAAAAGATGTTGATTCTTCCTGATGGGGATGAGGGCAAAATTTTCTGACTGCATGTGCGCGTAAATAGTCTTTTTTTTTTGAAATTACAATTGTTTTCCTACTAAATAGACATGCTTTTCTACTGAATAAAATCATGAAGATCATTTGTAATTGAACAAACATCTCCAACTGTTTTCTTTTTCAATGTTAGTCTTTTGTTACTAATCTACTGGCCATAATATATTCACACATTCTCTTTCCTCTTAGACTTCCTCTTAGATGCTTTTCTAGGCCTGTGCCTCTGAAGCTGTCTCTACTTTAGTTAATAAAATTAGAAACTGTTACATATTTAAAAACAAAATATATTTGCTTAGAAATTTCCTAAATCAGTGTATAATTCCCACTATTAAATATAATTTAATGCAACCTCTACTTTCTCAAAGCTTTTGACATATTTCCTATAATGTTTTATTTATCTAGAATTTTCTAAAATTATTTTATATACATTTTTATATTTGTGAATAAATTATAAATAAGGTACATGGTTATTGATATTGACACGACCTAAGTTTTTCTCAAATGTGATTCCTAAATTTCTAAAGTTACTAGTAAAGAAATGTAGCTGCTACATGTTACATAGATAGTTAATAACAGAAAAATAATTAACAGAGGATTTGTTTTGTTGTTTGCTCTGGGATTCATGCTACATTCTCAATAATGAATACTATGCTACTTGTTTGCATTTCATATTTCTTTTTCTTTTGTTTCTCTTTCCAGCATGTACTCATTTCCTCCATGAGGTGGATTAAAAATTTTAAATATTGCTTATTCGGGGTTGGAGGCATATCTCAGCGATTAAAGCCCTTGCCTAGCAAGCACTGAAAAACCGAGTTTGACATCGCAGCATCACATAAGCTGGGTGTGGCGGTACATGCTTGTAATTCTAGCACCTAGATGCTGAGGCTGGAGGACTACTGTGTGTTCGAGGCCTGTTTGGGCTACATCGTGAGGTCAGAACCAGTCTGGACTATGGACTGAGACCCTATCTCAAAAAAAAAAAAAAAAAACATATCTCTTATGCCCCCACCTATGCACATATAGACAACAGATCAACGTGAGAAGTTCTGTGATGGGGAACGTCATTGAGAATTTTGTTCCTATGAAATTTATGTTCCTGTGGGAGCACATTTACATACAGCTAGTGTAGGTATATTTAGTGAGTTACAGTGAGGTAGAAAGCAACAGGTAATTACACTATTTTAAATTTTATTTTTAAGCCTTGATTTATCTGAAAAATATGTTATAATTTTTATAATATTTTCATTTCAAATTATACATATGTGGTTATGTAATAGTCAGTTTGTATTAAAGTTTTTCTTAGAAGTGATACATCAATATTGGTGTCTTCAATGTCAACAATTTTTAAAAGACACCATAAAATTATTTGCATTTTTTTGTAATACTAGATTAACTTTTATGTAATATAGTGGATTTTTATCCACATACAACCCTTTCTTTGATGTGCTAGATGTATATAGTCATTCTGAATATTATAGTCTTCAGTGACAAATTGTGAAATCATTTTCTGAATAGCAAATGATTTATTTTCCATGGGGAATTCTAGAGTGTTGTTCAAAGAAAAAATTATTTTTTAAAAATTCTATTACTCTTTGAAAATTTGCTTATACTGGCAAAAGTGGAGAAATTATATATATATATATATATATATATATATATATATATATATATATAACCATCTATAAGTATCATATAGATGATAGTATAGGAATATATTTGGATTATTACTTCAAATTTAGCTATTGATTGTATTCCTTATGACTTGTTTCTGTACATAATGACCTCATGTATTTTGAATGATGTTTAACAAGTCAATAAAACGGAATGCAAATTTAGAATTATTCCAACCTGCACATCTATGAGAGAAAATTCAGAAATGGTGCTTTCTTTGAAAATCATAAAACTGGAAATAATAACAAGATATATATTTATTTTTGGTTCTGCTGTTAGTACAAAGGCTTAGAAAACAGGACTTATTGGTCATGATTGTGGTGTCAGCAATTTAGGATGCTTAGATAGAAGGATTGCAAATTAAAGCCCAGCCTGAAAAACTTAGCTACCATATATATATATATATATATATATATATATATATATATATATATATATATATATATATGGCTAATTACACTTTTTGAGGGAGAGAATTATCCATATATTTATTCCTGGTTCTCTTCATTGTTCTAACACAAATTTAACTAAATAGAAGGATTAGCTTACTGCTTGCAGAAGGAGAAAGCAGTGTTTGAAAACTTGGATCATGAGAGAAAACAAATATTTGGACACAACAAATGTATACAAGATTTTTACAAAATTTATTCATATGATTCATTCATTTAATCATTTTGTATATGAAATCAAGTTTCAAACAAGTATATTATGAAGTAAGGAGTATTTAAAAATCAAAGTATTCATCTGAATTTCACTATACATCAAACTTGATAGAAGCATTTATAATTATACCATATTTTTTGTCAATTCATGCATTCTGTATTTGAGAAATAATTTACTTGAAATATCTTTTCTTTTAATCTAGGTAATCCTATGAAGGTTTGAAGCTTAGAAATTCACCTAAATTCTCTGGCCTTATTTTCTGTTAAGATGCAATTAGATTCATAAATATTTCATAATACTATGAAAATTAAAACACCTAATAAAATGATAGCTATCTGAGTCATTTGTGGGAAAAATGAATGCACCTTGCTACCATGTTGCTTAGCAAAGTGAATCAGACTCAGAAATCAAATATTGTATGTTTTCTCTAATTTAAGAAAAGCAAACAATAAAAACGTAAAAGAGAGGTGAGAGACAGTAATAAGGCAGGCTTTGTGGAGAGGGAAGTGAGATTTTGAAGGGGCCTGTGAGGGGGTGGGAATGGGAAAGGGATGGGATATGTAAATCATATTAAAAACTGTTAACTTAGCATATTAACCAAGATTTACTATAACATAAAAGGAAGAGGCCACCGAATATAAAGAAATGACAAGTGCATTAAAAAACAGCTTATCGAAGTGCCAACTGGAAACGCTTTTTTATGTTAAGCGTAAGTATTTTCTGTGATAAGGATTATAAGTGTTTGGTTTAGGAGTGAAACTGAAGATCTCTACTGTGACCGTCAATGTAAATTTTCTACTTGATCGGCTTGAGGCACCCAAGAGCTGAGGAGAGCACACCCTGGAGTGTGTGTGGACAGCGAGGCACAGTCCTGGGGTGTCCCTGCCCTTCCTTTTTCTGGCACTGTACTGTACTCTACTTCCTGGACTCCATGAAAGAAGAATTTTTGCTCTGCCGTGTACTTCCGCCATGATATTTCTGCTTTGCAATCTGCTGACCATATTCTGAGTTTCTGGAAATGTTAGGCAAATTAAGCCTTTCTTCTGTTACACTGGGCGTACTGGGAATTGTGTCCCAGTGATAAAATCCTGACGTGGGCAGCTATACATCCTGGAAGAAAATGAAGCGATTTTGAAAAACCATTTTACTGATATGTGTAAGCGCAAAATTTAAGGTTTACAGTGAAGTTGAGCATTTTGTGCACATATGTATTTTGTCAAGGAGATAATATAGTAATTAGACTATATTTGATAAACATATATGAAGGGATGAATAACAGCAGAAAGGTTGAAACCAGACAGAAAGTATAATTTTTATACGTTCCCAAAAGATTACCTTGGTTCAGTAAGGGATAGACTGGCACACAGAAGGGCAAGAAGAATATGTGCTAATTTCACTTGAGAAAAGTCAGTCCTTGAGCTTCCTTTTCCTTCTGCATGGAAACAAGCTTTTCAACTTATTTGCGTCGATTATTGCCATGGAAATTCATTACGTAAAGCTCCATCTTTCTATTTATAAAGAAAGTGAATTCTAGTTCCTTTGGGCATAGGGAAGTTGAACTGATACATAGTGCTTGCCGTGTGTGGAGGTGAGGGGAGAGGTGATTACAATATATTCCACTACCAGAGGAATAGTTTCTTTAGGTTATGAGCTATTATCAAACACAAATCTAAAATATTTATGTTTAAGAATCAACTGGAGATGTTGCTAAACTGCAGAAAGTCTCCTTTGCAACTTAAAATTTCACATTTCTCTCGAAATCCCCAGGGGGTGCAGCTGCAGCAAGTGTGAACCAACATTCTTGATTTGCAAGGACTTAGGGCATGCCAGCAGGAAACGGAATCAGATTAGTATGTACACAGTTCGCACTCTTTTCCAATTCAAATGTGTAGGATAAACACATTTTATTACTATATTACTTTGATCTTTTACATATATTTTAATTTTTATGTTCTTTCATTAAAAAAAAAAAAAACACAGCCAAATTTGATTGCCTCCTTGATGCTTCTTGCTAAATGCATGATAAATGAACGGGCGAGTCTCAAAACACCTGAGCCAAGCATGTTTTAGAGTTAAAGACATATGCAGTTGCCTTAAATATGTTTTGGAATAAATAATCTATTAACATAGTAAACAGTTCCTTATTGCATTTTTAAGTATCCTGAATACATATTTCCACTCTATTTTAGGAAAATCTATTCTAGGCTTGGAGCCCTTCCAATTGACAAAGCTGGGAACAGTTAGTGGTTCAGCTGAGCTCCAACATAGGGAAGAACCCTAAAAGTAGACAACTGTGTCCCAGAAGAAGTTAGATGTATAATGAATTTCTGGTCGTGGTTTCCAGGCATTTCAGTTCTATGTCTTCTGCCAAATAAGCAACTGACTAGGATTAGTTAGGCAAAATTTTCTTATTTTAGTATGAGAAAGCCTAGGCTTAGGGAAATTAAATCATTCATCTATTTTCCCAAAAGCTAGCAAGAGCAAACTCAGGATTCATATCCAGGCTGGCTAATGCCAATTGTTTTGTTCCTGAGGTTGTTGGAAAAGCTTCTGATGCTTGATACAGTCAATTATATAGCTGCATCATCCAATTTAATTCCTATAAGGAATTTGGGCTCAAACTCTCTGTAAGTTGATATTTGTCCTAAAATTCCATTTCCTGACATAGCTCTATTTGTCTTAGTATTTTACTACTTCAATAATATATATCATTATTACCACATTCTAATTGCATAATGCATACATCATTTATTAATTTAATGTTGGCAAAAAAGCATTTGTTTAAGGTTTGTGTTCAGGAATGTTGAATAAAATTATGTTTTTCTTACACATTGGTCTCACATTTTTTATGATAAATCAACATTGATACAGCTTTCAATTTCAAGATAAATAAAATCAAAAATTAAAGTATATTATACCTTCCTTCCTTCATACACCTACACACACACACACACACACACACAATACATATATTTCAAAGTCATAATGTTTTACTTTGGTGTCTTATACAAAAAAAAAAAAAAACAGTAATTAACCCAGAAATATACAGAGTAAAGAGAGTTAAAGGTACCCTACTTTTGTTAATAATGTCTGATTCCTCTTTTTTTTCAATATTGTATGTCACAGAAAATTATTCAGGGCAAAATACAGTAATGCAACATTACTCTATTCCATCCTTTGTACTGGGGGAGACTTTGTATAAGTTTTTTTTTCTTAATAATAGAAAGAAATAATATACTGCTTGTTTTCCCATGTGGCACACACAGAGAACTAGAGAGGAAATCTTGAGTGTGAAATCAGGATGACTAAAAATTCTGGAGTAGTCAGTTGAGACAAAATATTCAAAGTAACCCATTTTCAGGTAATAATTGAAGTCATGAATTTATCGTAAAATAGAAGCAAAGTATATTGACATTCATCCATGGAAGATGATGGCTTCTAATACCGAGTATTTCTAAGTGTTGGCTGTCTTCAAATGCCTGCTTTTCTCCAGCAGTGGCATTAGCTTTGCTAGGAGTGTCCCTTAATATAGTCTAATTGACAGTCTGAATATGAAGCCTTGCCACCTTGTGCTAACCATCCAGACCGAGGTCACTAGACAGAGAATAGTTGATGGCTTCAATTATGCTGGGGTCATAGGCTCACTGGCCTGATACTTTTTAAATGATCAAGATCACATTTCCAGAGGTCCTTTTTTATTATTTTATAGAGAATGTCATCACTTATGAGTGAAAGTGAGATGTGAAAATGCTTGGTCTTTGTAAGAAGCTAAAAATCATCTTCAGAAAAAAAGTAATTTGAGAGCTTGCCTTGAAAGAAGGAATCACGAAAGTCGTCAACTTGTATTTGAGGCAACCTACATATAGTTATAGTGAATTAGAAAAGATATTTTAACAGAAGTACATTTACATTTTGATAATTCATCCTTTTTGCATATTTTGCTCTAAAGAAAATGAAAAGAATATGCAGTTTTATTTAAAAGATGAGCAAACATTTAATTTTGTATTTACAAAAATAAGAACACATTAAAAAGTACATTATTTGATATATGAAAATCATGTCTTAAAATTACACGTTAAAACCAAAAATACTACATAATTTACAAAAAGCAGTTTTATATAATAAATCATATTTTCTTTACATTCTAGATTTGCTCTATATAATGGCAGTTGGTTTTTGTTACTTATTAAATGTTAAAGCTTCCCTTAATCATAGCTGATGATAGATAAAACCCGAATATTTATATAAAAAGAAAAAGAATTATTTTCTTAAGTAATGCAATGACTTCTTTATAAAACATAGGTAACACAGTTTCTATTTGGGAAAAAAAATATACATATTACAGTCTAAATTTAGAGTGCCATCTAGTGATGAGGAAGATTTAAATCAGTTCTTGAATTCAAGGAAAGTTAATGTTTTACAGTTTTAAGTTCAATATGATTCTGATTATGTAAAAACTACATCTTTGGTAAGAAGCCAGTGGAAAACAGCATAATATTTATATTTTAATAAGCTTTATTTAAACTGCAGACTGGGAAGGCTATTTTCAACTTGAAAAAAAGTTTAAAAGACATGCAGTGGATGTCACTTTAATAGTGACATTGCTGGTATGAAAGACACATTATTACTTTCATTAAATACTTGACTTAATTAACATTAACCGACTGTATTCACAGTCTTCTTATTGCTCAATATCCTCCCAACAAATGCTCTTTGATCGCTTGGTTGAATTTATTATAAAGAATAACTTTTTACCATTTAATGTGTTTCAAAATCAGAATATTAAAAATAACACTTTTTAAATGTTTCATCTTGCATATCTGAATAAGTGATTTTTAGTTTCATAAGATAAACATTAAATTATGAAATTAAATATAATAACGTGGAAAAATAAGAACAATGGAGAAGTAGCAAAAGGACAAGAAAAGGAAGAAAGATAATATAAAACTAAAGGAAGATTGAGGAGGACAGAGCTGAAGGAGCAGGGCTAGAGGTCTGCGCTCATACAATTTCCCAGAGCAGGGTGACCATCCCGACGTTCCTTCCCCCACCACAAAGCTCAGTTTAATAGCCACGAAACCGGGTCTGCAGTCCAAACTCTTATGTTTTAAAAATCTATATTTTTTATTTAATTTACTCGCCTTTGTGAATAATCATTAAATGATGCAGTCATGGCTTGGAGTGTACCCCAAAAGCCGCCTGTGTTTGGAAGCAGTGTGATACCTGTATGGAAACCCTCTTTTGAAGGGAGGGGGGCCGAGCAAAGAAAGGGTGGGTGCGTGGGGTTTGAGTTGGAGGGGGGCGTGGTGTCAACTTGTTGCAATTAAGGGGAGCCTATGGAAGAGCTTTAAGGTGTATGTTATCGACAGGTAGACCTAAAAGTGACTAAATTTTTTAAAAGGAAGAAACATGGTTGCAGCTACTTTCTGGGACAGCTCTGCCCTTGCTGGCAACCCCGCATATCAACTTGTTCCTCCCGCACTTGGCTGTCCGACGCTCATGCCATTAGCGGCCTTCGCCATGTGCTGCCACTGTTTCCTGCTGCCCACAGTTGGGCTGTGTGAGACTTTCTAAATCTGTGAACTAAAATAAATCTTTCTTCTCCTTAATGGTATGTATCATTTTGTCACAACACTAAGAAAGTACCTAAGACAGATTCTTCTTGTAAATTCTCCATCGTATAAATATTTTTATAGATCATTTGTACCAATAATTTCAAAATTTACTTATTCAGAGGTAAGCACTAAATTTCAGACATATATACAAATATTCAGTTCCATCTTTTTCTTCATGTTATTTTTGGCAAGTTACTAAATTGAGAAAAATCATAAAGGCGAGAGTTGTCAGCCCACTGCCCACAACAAATCTACTTTATTACTTTGTTATTACGGCCATTCACTTTGGTTTGACTAATTTCATTGAGGGTTTTTTTTTTTTTTTTTTTTTTTTTTTTTTTTTTTTTTTTTTTTTTTTTTTTTTTTTTTTTTTTTGTAAAATTTTATCTGATGCAAGCTGATTCTTTTTCTCTAGGACAAAATTACTTGACCAATCAAGAAAAATATGAAAAGCACGTGAGCCATAGAGAAGAGCCAAAAGTATTCTCCTTTAAATCACAGAGTCTTCTGACAACTGTTGTTCTCTTTTTAAAATCACACAACTTAGTATATTTGAAAGAAAGTCACAGGGTTCAGAATAATTTATAAATTACTGAGGACCTATGTCTCTTAATCTCTCTTGACCCAATAAATCCAAAATCAATATTTTGCCACAATTATTGGATTATAAATCTCCAAGTACGATTACTCATGGATTCTGTCTTATGCAAAGAAGCAGATTTCTTAAGCAAGCTGTCGTTTTTATTGCCATGTTAATAAGTAAGGTGGAATTCACACTATGTTTTAAGTGAAAAAATAATGCTTTCTTAATTTTAAAAATATAATTTCTTTACATGATTGAGTTTGTGAAAGATGCTTTCTGGGCAATTTCCTGAAGGTATCTATTATATGCCAGAAAACGGTGTCAACTCCTATCAAGCCAAGAAGCCCTGTTGTAATTTGGTGCCATCCTCATGATGGTGATATTCCACGGAGGATTTGCCAATCATGTCTCTCATCACAGGAAGTGACTTCGACTCAGGAATTCAGTCAACTAGTGAGTTATGGGGTCAGAGCAACATGTGTATGGATGTCTCTGGCACCAAAGTATGGACAGTTTTCTGTAGAGTGCTACTTGCTTCATATCACCCTGAGGGAAAAAAAAGAAGGTCATGCTAAGTATGTTTCATCTTAGAACATACTGCTTTTGGTAAATCAGTTAGGGAAATTTTGCGCTTGTCAGTAAAAGATGGCCTTGAGCAAATTGAATTCCCCAGAAGTAGCAGATATTTTTTTTTATTTTCAGTTCTCCTTTCTAATTCTAGCTTCCTTTCACAGAATCACTACCTTCCAATTTCAGTAATCTTGATAAATCTTTGTGCCTGTCTGTACAAGGTAGAATCCTAAAGGAGTTCCCCTAAGCCCCCACTGTGGGATCAACTTTTGCATTTCCTCCACTACCAAAACGTAATTAATATATAGTCAATTAAAAACTTTACAGAGGAAGAAATTTAATTGACTAAAACAAATTATATACGGTTATGATGTACTATATGCTCTTCAACATAGATTTGTATACATTGTGTAATGGCCAGGATCTTAAGGATCTGTGCCAGAATTAAGTATGAAAGAAATGAATGAAAGTTTATTCTTTCTACATGAGAACCTCAGAACAACCTTTTAAAACATTATCAAGAAGCCACCTGTAATGTTAGTCATATGATGCTAGCATATTTATTGTCTATTTCTAATTTTTCTCCATGTACTGATTATAATAACTTGACTGTGTTGTTCAAGTGGTTGCTTCTATTTTCCCCCATTTTATTGATATGTATAAGTGCAAACTTTAAAGTTTACATTGATCTTGAGCATTTTGTGCGCATACATATCATGGCAAAGTTACAAGACCCTCCCCTCTCTCCTTACAGCCCTCCCCCCAGGAGCCCCCCCCAGTTCTCATTATTTTCCACATTAAGTTCCATGAGATAATTGTGATCTGGGTTCTGACTCACTTCACTAAGCATTATGGTCTCAAGTTGCCTCCATTTGCCACCAACCCAAATCTTAATTAACACAACATAGATATTACTCACTCCGTGTTTATATGGTTATGTCATTCTTAGCAAAGAGAAAATTTCACTTTTTTCTTTTTTTCTGACAAAGTGAACTAGTTTTGGAGAGGATGTTTAAAACTATCTTTATTTTTAAAAAGTTAATATGTTCATTACATAGAATCAAAACACGGAAGAGGCACCTAAGTCACTCACCATCATAGCGGCTTAGATGAACGTATCTTTCTAAATCTTGCATGTACACACACAACCTACTGTTCTATGTGACTGTGATTTCATAGTGTGTGTCGTGTTTTCCCATGTATTGTAAATATTCACCATTTCAAAATCTGAAAGCTATAAGAGTATTTTTGATAAATAAGAATATACTATTTCAATTTAATATGTTAGAAAAATGTAATTGCAAATTGTCTGGACACAGAACTTTCACTACAACAAAAATGGTAACATTCTCTAGATGAAAATATTGGCTAAGGTAGCAACTACAATATTGCATTCCTTTAAAGTTCAATTTAAAAACAGAGTAACAGAGTACAATAAATGTGTTTCAGATTTACCAGATCTCGGCTCTCAAGATATTAACAATAAGCTATTTTGGCATTGAACTAATTATGTATTCTTAGAGTACTGCCAGGAGACATATGCATAGCAATGGCTCTTGCTGAAATGTAAATGTGAACACACTGCACACCTCTCTCCTTGTCGTCCCACACTTCCGCTTCCAGCCTGATGACAGCGCCTGGTACACAATGCCCGGAAGTGGTTTAACAATTCTATGTCCAATGCATCTGATCATCGATCATATTAGAAAGATATTAAGAAGTTTGCTAACTTACTAGCTCTACTTTAGATACTACATTGTCTCTTCATGACAGATAAATTGGTTGAATCTTAAAATATTTGTCCTCCTCCTTTGTGTGTAGACCTACAGAGTAAGTAAATTAATGCAATGGCATGTCAATTGAAGTTTCCTGTCTGATGTATCCTTGCAAAGTAAAAATTAGAAAGAGAAGAAGCTGCTCCTGGGTAGGCACAGGAGCAAGGAGACCCACGAGGACTGAAACTCAGGATGGGTGCTTTGCACTTTACATTAAACCAGATGGGCACTCATGAGGACACATGGCGCCTCACATTGAATAGTGTTGAAAGCAGGTGGTTTGAGTTTTAAGGGAGGCAAATGGGTGTTAATGAGAAAGTCAATTTCAGAAGGGTCGTCTTAAGAATTACCTGACAAATAGTGTAAACTCCCAGACCTAAGAAAAGTGATGTGATTGTACTCCTGGGCCCCTTTAGGGTTGAGTGGGGACTGTGATTAAATGACTAATTAGTGTAAGCAGAAGAGATGAGTGCTATTTCTGGGCCACACAATTAATTGATATTTAATTGAATGCAGGGCATTCATTGCTTCCCACTTAGTAAGCAGCAAAGTTAAAATGATCGTTGTTTTGTCTTTATGGATCTCTCAGGGATTACGTGGAGCAGCCATTCCTAAATGCAAGTGAAGGAAGCACAACTTGGACGACATCTTCTTGTTTTGACTAGTGAGATGCAGGAGTTGGATTTCCAGAGTGAACTCTCCTAGCATAGCAGAGCAAACCGTCCCTAACACAAGCAACTATATTCACCATTAACTTTGTCACGCTTTCAGATAATGTAGGAGAAAGAGCTGAGACAGTAACTACCAATTTAATTGACAAGACAACAGGAAAGAAATAGCCTTTGGCATTTGCTGCTAAACTGGAGGAAGCTCTAATTTCTTTGTTCTCCTTTTACTTATGGAATTGATGCTAAGATGAGATAAATCTCCAGAAACATGAAGGAATGGATGAATTGTCTCATCACAAGGTGCTTGGCAAGAATATTTTGCTCTTTTATAAAGTGAGAGTGGAGAGCTAAGAGTCCAAAGATACTTAGAAGTTTTTCCCAAGTATTCCTCTTCCTTTCATCGTAAAGAGCCCTTAAGTGAGTTGGTTGAGGAAGACCTCACAGAAATGGATGTGATTGGATTGGAATGGAGATGTTATTGTGCATAAAACTATGGTTGGTAAGTGTGGGTTGAATCCCCGGCTTTAACTTTCTTCAGAGGCTGCATTGCATGCCTTGTTTTTGCACAACATGGTGTAGGGAAGATAACTTTATCGTAGGAGGCCTACCACGTGAAATCTTTGTGGTTGCATACAGTTATTTTAAAAAAAAAATAAAACATTTTAGGAGTTTTTGCTTTATGTTGTTTTGTTTTGGGCCAGAGTCAGACACTTGTTAAATTGAGTAGGCAGATCATTAGCTTAAAGGTTTCTCTATTCCCTGGGTTCGTACCTAACAAATCAGACCTAATTTAAGAGTCTAACAAAACGCTGAGTTTCACTTAGTTATGTGCATGCAACTCAATATATGATAGTTAAATATGCCTGGCTGTAAACAATTAAGGAATTTGTTTACTTTACTTTTGTGTCTGCACCATGGAAGACCCCATTCCCCTGATGAGAGAGCTCTCTGACCTCTCTGTGTTCTCATTTTTTGCCAGATTTATTAATTTTTCTTTGCTCAAATAAAGTTTGTTAAATGTAATCTAATGTTTTAAATGTTATTCAGCATACTCACGTCTAAGAATGTATTTGCTCTGAGAGAAGATGTAGAAAATTCGTAAACCGGATTTATATATTTAGTGCCCAGAACTTTTTTTTTGTGTGTGTGTCTGTTTCAGTTTATCTGTGGGGTGGTGAGCACCCATAGCTTAATTAAACAATTTTAATTCACTCACAACAAGAAAACAAGGAATTTGAAGGGAGATCGGCTGAGTGGCTTATCTACAATGCTGTTAGTGTCAGGTGGGCCAGCTGGGACTAGAAACTTCCCACATCTTCCCTTGTGGCTTTTTCATCCTTGTATCTAGTGTGTCAGTGTTCTTCAATTTTTTTTTTTTTTCATCCTACACTCTACCCTCTGTAATGAAAGGGGTTTGGCTGTCTTTCCTTTCATGGGCTTCCATATACACAGGGTTAGCCACAGTTTGGTAGCCTCAAGGTAATTACATGTATGTTATTATTATTATTATTTTATTGATAAACCAGCTCCCAAGTAACAGAGAAAAGAAGCTACAAGGTCAATTAAGAGGTACACCTAGAAGAAGCACAGGACCTCTTCTGCATTTTTGTTGTTGGAGATCAATGCAGTTGAAGAACTTACTATCTTAGCCACTTTTAAGCCGCTGGGATATACTACCCAACATCTACAACTTAAGGAGGAGTGGTATATGTTATTTCACCGTTTCAAAAGATATCAGTTCAATTGTGGCCAGGCAGTGATAGTAATAGGCATGGCAGAGGACCAAGATAAAAGAAAAAATGCTGCTTCTTCCATCTCAACAGGAAGCAAAAAAGGAGGCCAGGGCTAGGAAGGAAGACGCATCCTTCTAGGTTGTGCTTCAGTGGTTTGCCCTTCAGGTCAGCCCACCTCTCAACAGCACATAAAACTCTGCATGAGTCCATGTGATCCAATTAACACTACAATCCAAATACCTTTTAACGACAGGAGGCTTTTGGGAGATACTCCGGATCCAAATCATAACTCCCATTCAATTTCAAATGGGGAAAAATTAAACTCTTCCCTTTAGTAAGGGAACAGATTCATGTTACAAAACCACACATGAAGTAGGTTGTTTTGTTTTCTATAAAAAACAAATCTTAGATATATTTCACATGTATAAGCTCAAAAAGATTGCAATGCTATCAGACTCAAAGTACTTATAGATCGTCCTAAGACTACAAAATATGTAAAACAGAGGTAAAACATATGCACATATTTAGTAAACAAGGATAGGATGGAATATTTATTTCTGAGAGATTTTGTGTCAGTTTCCTACTGCTATGGTAAGAAATATCCATAAACTCGGAATCCTATGACAGCTTCTGTTTTTATTTTAAGTCTCGTAGTTCTACAGATCAAAATCCAGAGAGCTTCGCTGATTTCTATGCTCCAGGTCTTGCACGGCTATTCCAATACAGAGTATGATTCCTACCTCGGGCTCTGGGGAAGTTCTCATTTCCAAAGTCATTTAGATTTTTGGACAATGACAATATTTCTGTAGTTGGAGGACTTAGGTCCCTGTTTCCATTATGGTGATCAGATGAAACACAATCTTTGTTCCTAGAGGAAATATTAAGTTTGTTTTATGTTTTTCTCATAGACCCCCTCTTGTTGAGATTGAAATATTTTAACATGTTGAATATCTCTGAGCAATCTTTTTGCAGTATCTCTTGGCTTATGAAGGGGAATATAATTCTATTGGGCACACCTGTGTAATTCAGAATACTATCTCTATTTTAAAGCCTGTGACCTTAATTATATTTTCAAAGATGCTTTTGTCATCTGCCATCTTAAGTGGCAATCATTAGATAAATCATGCTCATACTTAGGATGACTCTACACTACAAAAATTTAAAAAGGCATTTGATGTGTGTTTTGACACATGAATAAGATGTTTTGGAAATGAAGTTACAGATAAGGCAGATTTTCACTATCTTAATTTTATGCTAAAAAGTTTGAACTTAATCTGTTATGATTAGAATTATCTCTTTGTTGCTCGGGCAGAAAATACTATGACCTTTTTATTTTTAAGAGATAAGTATGCTTGAGATGTCTAAACATCTTTAGGTATGAAGAAATAGCTAAAATCCGCAACATCAATAAAAGATAAACTGTTCTATGTTACAGCTTACTCATAAGATTATGAGTGAAAAATGAGAACAATTTGAAAGGGAGTGAAGATATTTGAAGATCATTTTTCCATGGTTATAAAAGACATTTAAATGATTTATAAATCTTTGTAAGCTTATCTGAAAAGAGTAGGTGATATTTTTCAAAATTGGACAGGTCAAGGGAGAAATATTTTTAGTTTTATTTATAATGATTTTGAGATACGTTGCACTATGTTTATGGAGATATATTTCTCAAGTTAATAAGAAATATTAACTATGCATAAGTCAGGAATTTAAAAGAAAGATACATTATTCCCATATGTTTGTGAGTTTTTACATTCTTTTAAACAATGTATATGATAATATAAGTAATTGTTTTGATATTTGGAAGAACCATTTACATAAGATTTTACATATTACTAAATTAATCTTTAAAAGTATAGAAAAAGAAATTGGAAAGCACTTTCAATCCTTTTCACCTGATAAGACCTTAGAGATACTACAGGTTTTTAAACATAATCTTATTTTTCTGTAATGCGCTAGTTTCAATAGTGTTTGAAAGACACACATCTTCTAGTTTTATAGTTATCATTTTTGTAGGAAATACTATTTCTTCTCAATTGGTTGGATTTCAGGTAAGAAATCCATATGTTAGTAGATGCATTATTTTGCAGAAAAAGTGTGTAATATTGTCACTGGAATTTATTTCACAATGGAAATAACTGAACCAGATTTCCTAAGTAGATTTGATTTGATCTACTGTAGTGTTTGCAATGACCATAAAATTTGAAGACATGCAGTACAGAATCATGCATAGTTTTAAGAACTTACACAAACACACACAAAAAATACATACAGATCATCTTAGTTTAAAATTGCAAAAATGTTGGGGCTGAAGGAATGGCTCAGTGGTTAAAGCACTTGCCTAGCAGGGCTCTAAGTCAAGTGCTAACTACCCGAGTTTGATTTCCGAGCACCACATAAGCTGTGTGTGGTGGCACAAACCTATAATCTCAGCACTCCAAAAGCTGAGGCAGGAGAATTGGCATGAGTCCAAGGCTAGCCTGGGCTCCACAGTGAGCTCAAGACCAGTCTGGGCTACAGAAAGAGACCCTGTCTCAAATAAATTAAATAAATAATTAATTAAAATTGCATAAATGTGATAAAAAGGTCAGAAAATTAGTGGAAAATGTATATAGTCAGCTGAATTTTGTAATAAGGCATACCTTGCAGAACTGATGGTGTAGACAACGTGTCCTTTGACCTCAAGGTTATTGTGGCATAGAGGCACAAAATACATTTTCTAAGGAAAGGTATGCTACTTTCATAACATATAATAATGTTTCCAAATTATATTATTTTTGGTCTATTGCCACATTTATAAAATCATTACTCTAGGACTTAAACATTTTCTTAAGTTTGTGTGTGTTTGTATGAGACAGAAGTATACTAAATAGAAAAAAATGTTTTAAGACCTAAATTTTCTCTCATTGTGTTTTAGATAATTATTATTTGGCAATATAGACAATTTCAGAAGAATATAAAGTGTATAAACAAAGAACCACTTGAGGTACACTCCAAGTGCTTAACAAATTTATAGTTTAAAAGGCAAGACTTCAGAGCTAAAGCTTCCAGGAGTACAGACCAAAACAAATGTGTTCATCTTCTCTGTCATCATTGACGCTAGTGTTTGCTCAACATTTTCTAATCTTAAAGACACAGGACGGAACTTGGCCTTAGTTTATACCCTGATATTTTTAATCATAAATATTTTGTTTCGCCCATGCTGATTGACAGCAACAATGGAACACAGATAATAGCAAATTTGAAAAAATTCCACTTGTTCCCTAATTCTGCCTTTAATGTTTGTTTATCTTGGCTACAGATTGATAATTATTGATCAAATGATTCTGAGTCTCAATTTCTGCTCAAAATTTTCTTATATTTCCTATGTATTATTGAGATATTTTTGCTTCTCAATCTCTGAGTAAAAAAGATATAAATCCTGTTTTCTTTTCTCAATCTTTGCCCAATTTTTTATGATTATTATGAGCATATATCTCTGATTCACAACATTTACCCCATCTTGGAGAATGAGTGTACAAGCATATCACAATGGAACTGTCTGGATCATTGTACCACCCCCTCCCTCACCCCAACCCTGGCTCACTTGCCAACTCCCCATTTTTTCATATTTATTTGTTAAAGTTTGCTATTAATATTTTGCAATGAAGAGGCAGAGGCACATAGGTTGGTGTGCCATACACACACATGGGAAATGCTACTATCCACATGTGATAGGTCATTTAGTTTACAAGAGGCTGCACAGCATTACATCAAAACAGACTGTAAAAAATATTGTTGATATTGGTTATTACTTATACTGAACAAAAGTGTCACTTAAAAGTTTAGAGGAAATCAATACCTCACTTGGAATTCAGTAGAATACATTAACATCTTGCTGTTTATATTGGCAGAATAAACTGCAGAATAAAGAAAAGACCTGCAAACAGAAATCTACTTGCTGTCTCAGCTTATGCATATGCATATACACAGACACAAAAATCAGTCATACAGGCAAGATATCTAATGATTTTCTGATGTTTGAAGTGTAGAGGTATTTAATTCATAAGACATTAGATCTAGAGGGAAGCTTAACCATCACAACACCCTCGCCTGTCTTGTTGTTACCAAGGTCATAGAGTGAAAATGATTCCAGCTTGAGTCAATTTGTCTTCTAAATCTACTTTCTTTTTTTACTCAAAATCTCTGTTCTTCTCATCAAGAACCTCAGAAAGGGTATGACGAAAAGCACATTTCTAAAATCCTCAGATCGTTTTAAGGGATAATTTTTTCTTCCTTTTTTTCATGTTCCAAATGCTTTGCTATTCAATTTTTGATCCCAAACATATTAGAGACTTTGCCAACAGCGCTTTCTGGTCCTGAATCATACAACACAACAATATTTTTTTCTATTTAGTGTACGAAAAGCTTAGAATAAGGGTACATACCCAAGCAATAAATTTGCTCAGAGTGAGACTTAGAAATACATTTGTCTTATAGTTGGAATAAAATATGTTATTTCATGGGGTTCTTTTTGCAGTGAAAGCTACTAATACCATTTTCTAAATCACTATTAAGTGAATATTTTTTTAAATGGACAAGCTTAGGGTCTACTCACACAGGAGTATTCAAATCAAAACAATTGACACACTAGACCAAGGTCACCAGTACTAATATCCCAGCATTCTAGGAAGCTGAGGCAGGAGGATTATAAATTTGAGCCCAGATGGGGCAGTTTAGTCACTTAGCAAAACTTTCTTTAAAAAATAACAGGACAAACATTCACAATATTGAAATTTTTATGATGCAAATTGAATCACAGTATTTATCTTACTCTTCTATGTTTATTAGTTAATGATCTGTTTTCTCATTTATTAGTTTATTGAGGATAGATAGGTAAAGCCTTCAGATGGGTTTCACATTCTTCTAGACTACTTTGTCTATGGGATCAAATCACTAAAATCTATCCCATTATTAATTACACATCTATATCACTTAATTCTGCAGTGTCTATAAACAGAATATTGACTAGTTCTGCAAATAAAATGTATTGTCCTTATATTTACTTAATTTTTCCAAAATGTTGATTCATTTCATAGACTGGGAAGTAGATGAGTGGAAGGGACACTTAGGGGAAGAGCTGGAAACACAGGACCAGGGGTTCATCATCTACCTGGGTGCCTATTCCATGCCTGTCACTCTGCAGGCTCTTGCTAGTTCTGCATAAATTATTTATTTCATCATTCTTAGCTGCTCATATGAAGCTGGAGATATCACTATTGAGTTTTCTCATTGTAACAACAGTTAGAGAAAACCAGGCACATGTTAGAAGTTGCTGCTCATTAAAATTCCTTTAGGAATTATTACTATCATTGCAATTACAATGATAATTAGCAAATCAAGGTATCATCCTAGCCAAAAGAGGAAAGAGGAGACAGCTGAGGACGTGGCGCTTGGGGGATTCAACTGGTAGATGTAGGTCGTGAGAGCTTCCCATAGTCTGTTTCATAGCATGGTGCAGTCAAGCATAAAGGTTAGATCCACTGTACCTCAGTTTTATGAAAATTATTTTGGAAATGGAAGATTTATGTAGTAAACTAGTTAGGAGGATGTTCTAATAGTCTAAAACTGAGTGAGATTTTGCTTTACGGCATAAGAATTGTTAGAAAAACTGACATGTTCTGAGCCAAGGAACTTACTAAACCTTTTCTTAAATGGAAAAATTGTTCAGTACCCTATGGGGTATGGGGTTTATTTATTTGTCTTTATAAAAGAAGGACAGTCTGCTTTGATGATGGCCGAGATTTTTTTTAATATGATATAGTCTCTATGTGGTAGATCTTAATCTTATACCCAAGTTTTAATTGATAACTTCCTTTATTATATCATAACCCTTTGATTACTGGGATCTATAAAATGTAGTAGAAGTTTCTCAGTTTGTTTATTGTATGCGCTGATAAGAAAAAGGAGCGATTGAACTGGACTTGTACTTCTTCAATCACCAGGAAAAAGGAGCAGGATTTGAACACGAAAATATAAAGTACCCCAGCACCGAAACAGACAACTCGGCTTAATTATTCTCTGTCTGTCAAACCCACAAACAACTATGAAAGTGTTGATTATTATATTTAATTACAAAAATTAAAGATGAGAAGAGAAACATGAGACGTTGAGGAAGAGGAGACAAGGAGAGAAAAAAAGACAAAAATGAAAAAAAGAGGAAGATATCTTACACATGGAACACAAATGAGGGTGGCTGAGCTGGGATATCGGAGGACTAAATCGCGTTTCTTTCCAAAATTCATCCTTGAAAAAAAAGATATATGGCTTCAGTGAAAAGAGCCAGAGAGTGTGTGTAAGTCTCCATGCTTTGGGAGACAGTACAAACCCTCTTCCTAGCTCAGACTTCCTTCCCCAGGTTGCAGACTCTATGGCCAGAGAAGGAAATAGATTAAGGTCTTCACGCAGGCAAGACCAGGGTGCTACAAAGTACTTGTGATGTAAGTAGCTTTTACCTTCTTCACTATCAACCATTATGTTGATATTACTTTTGATGCAAATATCATAGGTAAATGTACTTTTTGTGTAAACAGTATGTGGGATTTTTTTGTATATAGTAGGGTATGTGAAAGATAGTTCTTCCATTGGTTATTCTGTACACAGTCCACATGATAATTTGTTTGATTAGATATATGTTAAACATTGGGTAACTGGATATTTAAATAAAAGAGGAAAATATGAAATTTTAAGTTAATACACTAGGCCATTGCAATTTCTAAGTGATGAGTAAGCAGATAAATAGGTTTACAGAAAGCATTTATATAGAAAGAATAGATGTTCAATGAAAATTTATTTTTAAAAAACCATCATACACTTTCATAAACTTGTCCCTCTATAAAGTAGAAACCCCATAATATTGTACCCACAAACATATACAATTGTATTTTGTCCTTTGAAAATAATATTAATTCTAAAAAATTAAAAGTTCTTTAATATATACAATGTCATTAATATAACCATTACTTCAAAAGCAATAACTCATTCAAACTGATTAATAAAATGAGATTTGGGCTACTTCTATGTGAGGGCTAATGATCCCTAAAGGAAAATTGTAAAGAAAAATTGAGAAAAAAGAACTCTGCTTTCTTTGCACAAATGAGAAATTTGAATTTGTAAGTGCCTTTTCACTTTAGATTTTCTTAAGTATTTAGTTTTCTAAACAAGGTTAGCAAGAACTTTGGTTTCTCTGCAGGACCTGGAGTCCACCTGGCATACCCTACTTTTAAGTGTTATAAATAGAGTCACGAATTTTACAGATTTTTTGATTCAGGAGATTGAGCTTTTGGGTCTTTAAAAACTTGAGTTGACGTCAAAAATTTGATGGCAATATCAATGAAACATTTTAGTTTCCTTATGTTTATCAGGTAAATACATGTAATTTCCTTGTGTTTATCAAGTAAACACACATTCAGAATTTGATTTTAAACTCCTTCTGGAATAAAATGACCATCAATATATTTTTATGTTATTTATGTGTCTAAATTATACTGAATAGAACTTTATATCAAATTAGAATGGAACACAAAAGTACTGTTTATCATTTAATATTACACTTAAATGAGCTGGAATTGACAGTCATTCGAAAAATCTTAATAACTGATAGCAGATTAAATCCAAGTAAAGAAACACAAATAAAAACACCAAAACAGTTTTCTTTTCAATCAAGGTGATCAGATAGAAGGAATAGATTATAGTTAAGCTGTGAAAGGGAAATAAAGCAAGCTGCGTATTTGATGGAAGTTATCAAATGTATCATTGCTTTTCATTTACCAAGTTGAGGGTGGTACTGTTGTTTTCATAATTCTTTGCCATCCCTTCCATCACTTCTTTGAGCCTGTGATTCCTAATTTTATAGGGTATTTCTAATTATTTACAGGAAGAGGAATAATTAAAAATATAGAGCAAGAATAGCATCCTCAGCGATTTTTTGAAAATACCAACTTGAATTTTTTAAAAATAAAAATACCACTACACCATAGAATTCACTAGAAGTCAAAATGAAACAAGTAACATACCAAAGTTCTGAGCAGGTATTGATTTCTTTTCAGTGAACACAAACCGCGGCAGGAAGTTTCAGGACAGTCCCATTCTCCTCACTGTCAATAGCTAAATATGGAGGAGTGTTTAAGTAAAAGCAGGGTCAGCGCTTGTCACTTCTTCAATATGGCGACCTGCCAGTACTTTCAGGATCTTGAAGTCTGGACATTTAACAACCTCTTCTCCATTTAGGTAATTTAGTCCTTTTGAAAGGAAGATTGGCAGAAGGAAAGAGAGCGAAGCACTCTGTTTATCCAGAGACAAATAGATTCTAGACACTAAGTGCACAATCCTCGTTGTCCTGCCAAGACACTTCGCTTTACACAGAGAAAAAACCATTTACAGGACAAAGCTTAATTGGGATATTGACCCTAACCACTCCCTGATCTTAGAAACCCGCTCCCTTGTTATATAATGCTCCTGTCAGTGGCTCGACTATGTGGTCCTTTCAGGAAAATAAAGTTTCTTTTGCATTTTCAAATATCCAGTGCTTATACAATATTCAATTCATGAAAATATACTTGATCTCCATTTTATTTAATATACATTATGCTCATTTTGATAATAATCCATGGATTTAAGTTTCATCTCAAAGTATGAAAGGTTTCAGCTTTCTCTAAAATCAGAGGAAAAAGCCATTTACTGCATAAACACAGCCTTCTGAAACCCCAGTAATTTAATTATCTAGCATTTCAAAGAAGACAATACATAGAATGTGTGCATTTATTAGTGTGTTTGGGGATGGGGAAGATACTCATATAATTGTGATACTGATCTATATATCTAACTGAAAAAAAAATATAATTGAGTTTTTATTTCATGTGTTAACCCCTGGAATGAATTTTATTCAAGTGATTTTCTTCTTATTAAATCTTTACAGATGACCCATATGGACTGCTTATTGTCTGATTTTTATCAATGAGAAAGTAGCCTAAGAAAGGCAATATAGCTTTATAGGTCACAGAGTATTACAACTCAAAACAACACTTCTGCTTTGGATCTCTGTGTCCTCATCCTGCATCTTTTACACTGTCCCTTGGGTCACACCCCTAAACCATCCAGTGGATAGTCCAGCTGTTTATGTTAATATGAAATTAAGAGAAGAAATTAAATAGTATTTCTTCCTCACCATTTCCAGTACTTACCTGCAAATGTCAATATTATGAAAGTCTTCAAATGGCAATTGTTAAAATGGTGTAAATAAGTATATTTCACAAATTCTAAAATAGCAAAACTGTAAAGTGTCATCACACACTGTTTTTGAATGTTGTGATATTTGAAAGTGTAAAACTTCTTGCACAGATTTAAATAAATGCTGTCACTTTCACTTGCTTTAAGAACCATTAAGATATTTCTTGGAAAAAAGCATCACTCCCAAGACCCTAATCACAAAAAAGCAATAAATAAATAAATAAATACATAAGGAAAAAAAGGAGATAGTGGGAACCTGGCATTATTGGCAATAAAAACATTTTACCATTTATATTTAGAATACATATTTTTAATTTGCATGACATTTTATCACAAAATGGATATATACAAGGCCTTTTTATTGCATTCTTTCATCAAATAAATACTCTAAATTACAAAAATTCTCTCTGTATTGTTATAATTTGTTTTATTGGCTATCACAAAGAACATCATAAACCTCATTTCCTTAAAGAATAAAGAATCAAATGCATTCTTAATAATATTTCTCACCTTGTAAGGAACAGTAGTGGATTTCAAGGTTAGTCTCTTGGGTATTCTACCTTCTTTCATTTTAAATCACTTAATTTTTTCAACATTTTTGAATATTAATGAATAATGATTTCTTCTCAGTTCTAACCTATGTTCTGATAAGTTGTAATAACTACACCTGTTAACACAAAAAATCATTATAATACTCTTAAAAGTAATGCAGCAAGGTTGGGATGTAGTGCAGTGGTTAAAGCACTTGCCTAGCATGTGCAAGGCCCTGGTTTCCATTCCCCAACGCCATCTATGCTAGGCATGGATTGCCTTAAATTCAAGGCCAGCCTTGACTCCTTAATAATGAGTTCAGGAGCAGTCTGGACTACAGATTCAGGAGCAGTCTGGACTACAGATCAAGTCTCTCTCTCTCTCTCTCTCTCTCTCTCTCTCTCTCAACACACACACACATACACACACAAATCAAACAGCAGCATTTTGGCACTCCCTTATACACATTATGTTCTATATGATGGAGCCAGAGGAGGGAGACCAAATGATGAAGGCTGTGCTGTTGTGATTAAAAGTCCACCTGCCATAGTTTAATATTGATTTCTATTTCAGAGATGAGCGAAAAATTAATGGGGAGACACTGGTGACTTTCTGATCATGAAAAGTTCAGTAGTAGCTGACACAACTGCTTAAAAAGAGTCATTTTGATGGAAGCCTTTCTCTTCAGGGAAATACTGATAAAATTTCACATGGTATCAGAGATTGTCAGTTGCTCCACTTTGACATGTAAGTCAAGGGGTTCAAGACCAAGGCCTTCGCACTGAGCTACATTTCCACCCCATTGTTTTAAACTTTATTTTTAGATGGGATATCGTTAAATTGGTAAGTTGTTCCAGCTGGCTCAAACTCATGATCCTCTTGGCTCAGCCTCTCAGCGTGCTAGGGTACAGACCTGTGCCACCAAGGCTGGAAGAAATTTTACCTGTTTCAGTATAAAAGTATACTCCAGGGAAATTAATGTTTCAGTAATGGGCAGCACCAACAGAGAATTTTTAAATGATTTTTTTCAGCAGTACACACAGATAATAAGATTTAGAATGCGAAAACAAAAAGAGTATACACATTGAGGAGAATAGTGATAGGCTGCTGTGTGTGTGCTTGTGTGTGTGTGTGTGTGTGTGTGTGTGCATGCTGATATATTTAAAGAGAGATTAAATTTGATTTTCACCCTGAGATACTTTTCACATATTCAGCACATTTGTATCTCTAGTTTACTATATTCATTTTGAGAGAGGCATTTGCTGATTTGCTAAACTGACCAGTGTCTTTGTTACATTCTTGTTTCCTTAACAGGATATCCGACATTCCTGACTTAAAAGAAGAAACATTGATTTTATGTTATTATTTTAGGTGGTCTCAGTCCAACCGTGGACAACTGAACCACATGGCGAAGCCCAGAACCACTTGGCAGAACCACATGGACAAAGCCCAGCTGGAAGAATAGCTGTTTATAGCATGGCAGATATGAAGTTAAGTGAAGAAGGTAGAGTTGAACTACTGTTTACCCTCAAAAGTCCTAGACCCCGTAATCTACTCCTTTGGGGGTTGAACCCTAGTGTCCCACCCTTTCCATCTAGGCCCCATCTCTTATTAGTACATGGTTCCATAGGTACTCCATGATAGCCCAAACATGAGGTTCTGGGGGAACATTTCAGATTCAAACCCCAATACCAAGGCTGTGCTCGAACTTGCTGTTTTCCTGTGTTAGCCTTCCAGAGTGCTAGAATTAGAGGGATTTTGAACATCCATGACAAACTTTGTTTTGAATTCTCATACGAATTAGGAAAATTCATTAAAGGATGTCTCCTTCATAGGAATAAATTTCTGAGTTCTCAATTAGGAAATAGAAGAGAATTATGGCTTTGTTTTGTGGTTTAGTTACCATAGTAGTTATATTAATTTCAACATCCTCTCCTCAATAATGAACTTTTTAAAAATCTTGATAGTAATCATGCCAAACGAGTATCTTTCATTTACAGATGAGAAATTTGAAACTCAGCGATATCAGATGACATTCAAATTAAAAAGTTACTCAGGATTGACTTTTATTCTTCTAAACACTATATTTTAATTAGAATTCATAAAATACAGACTAATAGTACACTTTAACACATTAAAAGTACTTGGTTTGTACATTAGTAAATTTGATGTAGGCTTAAATAATTGAAGAATGAATCCAGAAATTTGAAAATCGGGAGAGACAACCTAGATTTCCCATATATTCTTTAAATAGAAACTAATGCAATTAAAATTTTTAAAATATGAAACAAACATATAAAAGGTGATAGAGCCCGTTACTAAAAGCTATGTTAGATTATCCAAATAGAAACAATATATAACAAATACACATCTTTATTGAAAACTGTAATTAGCATATGGATTGTCTAGAAGTTAATTCCTTGCCCACGTTCACAGGAAGAATCTAAAACATATTGTTTTGTGTATACAAATTACAGTAGGAAGCCTCCATTAAATACACTAAATGGGAAGTGGGCCTAAATGATAGATGAGTTCAGCAACTGCAAATTATAAGTATTTAATGAAAAGATATGCTTGGAAAATACTTTAAGATGAAGAGAGACAAATGGATGATATGCTATTACTTGCTTGCTAAATTGGTACAGTGTATCCTTCCCTTTGTTACTATTGTGTGGTAGACTTTTACTCTTTTATTTAGAATGTCATTCCTGGAAGCAATTTAAAAATATTATTTCATAAATTGTTGATGGGAAGATGATTAACGATGCGTAAGCATTGTGGGTAAGGCAATCTGACAGCATGCATAACAGCATAAATTGCTCCCTTGTTATCTATAATTTTCACAGGCCAGGAGTCGTGGCTATTTCTTATATAGAGGGATTAGCCAGTGAACTGAAGGGAATGGCAACCTTAAAACAGGTGTATACTGAATGTTCTTGGAAGATATTTGTGATTACCATTTTTCTATTACTTCCGAGACTGGAAACAGAGCTCAATAAATTAAGAGAAAAAACTTTGCACACAATTGAACTCAAACATATTAAATTAGGCCTGATAATAAATTAAAATAAAGTAAAATCACATGTCAAAATAGGTGTGATTTGGGAAAACTATTGCACATTTTGTTACTTGAGAACAGAGGGAACTGCTTAAGTTAAAGAGCAGTTGTCAAATACTACATAGACTATGAGGGTACACCTGTAAAATCATGCTATTTTATATCACTAATGACTGGGATGTAAAAACTATCCTGAGGTTAATTTAATTCTCACAACTGATTAACTAATTTCATTTCAACATTTATCTTCAGGCTTATGAGGTCAGTATTAGTAATAAAAATGTTAATTATTTTAAGTCTTAGACCAATTCCGTAACGTCAATTTTATCTGATTTTCCCAGGGATCTGAATCTCAGCAAAGGGAAATTCCTATAGAACGAACCCTCAGGAGCCCCAGGGCAAGGCTGGAATTCAAGGAATTCAAGCTCCACAGCTGCCATCTTGAACTTCTCTTGCCTAGAATTATATACATTGTTTATGTAAGTTTTACTTCATGTGGAAAATTATGAAAACACTTATTAGTAAACAGACATTATATAGTACGAAAGCAAAGACAATGTTCTGAGTGTTTTTGAGAAACGCTTTCTATAATAAATAGAGAGAAAAAGTAAAGTAATATAGATCCAGTGGGGTGTTAATTTCAGCTGGATGTGGTGACTTAGGTGCGTAATCCCACCACTCTAGGAAGGGGGGACGGGGGGGGCGTGATTCAGGAGGACTGAAACTGAATCTACCTTTAATGAGACTCTGTCTGAAAATAAAAAATAAAAACAGGGGTTTGGGAAGCAGGCCAGTGTAAAGGCTCTGAGTTCAATCCTCAGCACCAGAAAAGATTTTTTAAATAGTAGTTACAAAAAAAGAATCAAAACAAAGCATCATCAGTCCTACAGCAATATCAGAGTATTAGAGCTTGAGATTGGCAGTGGCATGGCATCATGGGGTCACATGTCAGTTAGGTGCGTGGGAACGTGGGGCATGGCCCTGATGTTACTGGTGAGCAGCAGTGGTCGCCCTGATCTGTTATTCTCTCCCTTACATACCTCATTGGTTCCAATCGGCCCATGAACACAAATTTCAAGTAACTGATCAAAGTGTAATGCATTACGTTTGATTTAAATGTGAGTCCAAGGAAAGTATATGATGCACTTACGATTAAAAATATTTTTAAAAGCAGCTTCTCTGCTTATCTAAAAATAGAAAAAATCATAAAACAACCAGAATTCAAAAGTATGTAATTATATAAAATACTCTCTGAAATCAATAAAACAATGGAATATAGATAGACCCATATAACTGCATGATCATCTCTCTGTCCACTTCTACCTACACAAATTTCAGCTATGTCGAAGCACGGAGATATATTTATCCGTGTAGCTACCTATCAGACAAATACCTGCAGAGATCTTGTCTCCAAAGGCCCTGAACATTGCTATACTTATTTCTAGTATAGTGTAATGGAAAGGAAGAAAAGCCCTACGTGGCCATTTAAGGAGCTGCAACAGGCACTTTGCACAAATCTCAGCAGGGCAGTGTAAAATTCTTTAATACATGGATTTGCAATAACAGATCATCAAGTCTTGACAGCAGTAACTGACAACCTAGAGAGGCTTGGAGAAATCTCCTCACTGTAAAATATTGTCGATTTCAAACAATGTTTGAAAATTAAGGGCATTCTCATTCTTAGGAGAAGGAGACTGAGAATAATTTAGAAACAACATGACAGAAAAAAGAGATAAGCTACTACATGAAATAAAGCAAGCTTTATTGACAGGTTCAGAATTCTAGTCTACAACCAAACAAGGATAGCATTTTCGGTCAGGAGTTCATGTCAGAAAAATTGCACTATGAGTACAATGGCATAATTTCAAAATTATATTTTTTGCGAGTAGTCATGATGTAAAATAAACATGAAAGATAATCTAAAAATTCCTTTATCCATTTATTATTTTAAAAATAAATATTTCTAGTCTACAAAAATGATAAACAACTATTTTCTGAATATTCTTATATATTCATCCCAGTGAAAAAGTGAGAGAGACACCTTCCCACCATTTCAATATTTGCCTGAAACTTACTTTTTAATATTAAAGTATGGATAGGGAGGGAAAGTGAAGTGTAAATGTGTGGTAACGAATAAACAGAAGCTGTATGTGTGGTTTGGTCACTTCACCAGTTTTTGTACCAACTATGCAAATATTAATGCAATGATTCCAGGGTAAACATAATCATGCAACACTGTTATCCAGCAAGTCTCACTTCTTTCAGCACTATTTCTGTTTACTGATAAAATTTTTATGAATTGTCTTCTATGATATTTAGGTTTATGTTTTTCTAAAGCAATACAAGAAAATATTAAGTATCGCCACAGTAGTGATCTATACATACATGTCAAATGTACAGTCCTGAACATGAGGTACATAGCCTTCATATTGTCAGCTGAAATGTTAGCTTGAATATGTTTGTATTATTCAAAGTACATTGGTATAAATAAATTCTTTGCTTTCATCAATATTAAATATCTCATGTTCATAGCTTTTAGCTTAATATTAAACATTATTAATGAAATACTAAACTTATGCTTTCTGAGGCTCCATGAGTTTTTACATTTTCAGTATAAAAACTTTTATAAAGTAACTTTCATTTTAAAAGAACTTATCTTTTATTTCTACGTTTTACTTTCCTTATGCAGGAACACCAAGGTTTGATCCCAGCCTGGGCAAAAGAGTGACCTACCACGTTCCAATTTTAAAAATAAATAAATAAATAAATAAATAAATAAATAAATAAATAAGAGTTGGGAATGGAACTCAGTGTTTATGTCCTAGGTTCAGTGCCTAGTATAAGTAAATAAAGAAACAAGGAAAAAAAGGACAAAATCAAATCAAATTTTTTCTTCCTTTAAAATAATTAATTCCAAAAATGTCATATTGTAACTGAAACTTGCTCTTCATTAATGCTCTATGGTTTAATGCAAATTTTCATAATATTAAGCTGGAGAAAAATGCAGCTTTGTCTCAATTTCCTTTCTTAGTTAGAGTTCGCTCAGCTCTTTTGCATTAGTTTTCTTTTTTTCTCATGAGACAGAATACTAAATGAAACATCATATATGTTTCCTGTAGCACCTGTGACCATAAACGAACAAACTCTAGATTGACAAGACAGCTCACTGAATGACGTTCTTAGATGAATATTCTGGCACCAACAAAGAAAATACGTATTGTAAATACACTCCTTTTGAGATTTGGAGAACTATAACAAAGACGATTTTCAGGTGAAATTAAAATAGCAAAAAGAGGCTAGAAGTGTAACTCAGAGGTTAGGGTGCTTGCTGGGCATACATAAGGGACCAAACAGGTTTGAGGAAAATGATGTACAGGTACAGTATGGTTGCAACGAATTTGGAGTTTTCTCTCTTCTAAATGTGAGAGCTAAAGAGGGATCAGAGATAAAAACTGCCCCAGAATCGGAGTGAGAATGGTCATTTCCCAAAGGGAATTTTTGTTGTTGTTGAGAAACCATTCAAGTAAAAGCAGATTAGCCCTGATCCTATTCTGCACACCTATTTGTTGGGATTCATGATTCAACTGAAAATCCAGCCCGTGTGCATGCACTATAACTTTACAGAATAGTTTCCAGTCTTTAAAAGAGTCCGCGGTGAGTGATATTTAAAAAAAAAAATCTTCTTCACATATACAATTTTATATAAAATTTATCGAGATTCATGTTATATTATACCGAATCACCCCTTTTTCCTCCAAATGTCTGATAGACGTAGTTGTATTCTTTGAGTTAACCATGGCCTTCCACTTAGTTTTTCCAGGTTTAAGTGTTAGACAGATCCTATTTCATCAGTATCTATACCTTAAATCTCTTTGTCCTCTCTTTTTCTCAGCCATTACTCACTGACATATTTTCCAAGTATCATTCATTATTTAAGGCAGAATATCTATCAATGCCCTAGCTCTTAGAAAATACTTGGGCCAAAACTTAAATCATCATCTTTTAACTTTGTATACATTACTTAAAATCAGCTTTACTCTTTATCCTAAGATCATATTTGATAGCACTAGATTTAGTTCCTGTGCCAATTTATAAGACTTGTTTTCCTCAATTATAAAATGGGCATAATATGATCTGTGTTCATATATCCATGTTGTTCATATAAAATATTGTACTTATAGATGCTAAAATAATATTTAAATTGCTTGATGTCTTTTTCATGTCTTTAATTCTTATTTTAATCAGTAGTTGGAATAAGATATGAAAATTTATGTGTTCAATTTTAGGAGATTTTCATTATATCTTATATTGAAATTATAAATAAAATTTTGTTAAATTTGAAAACAACCATATGATATTTGCTCAAATTATTCTTTAAAAAATTTAAATTTTAACTTGGGTTTCAAAGTTTGTTTTATTTATTTAGGGTATGTTTTATCTTTATGTGCATAGTTCTCTATAACATCACGTTTATACATATGTAAGTCCCATCTGTAGGTTTCTAGGTTCCTAAAATATTACTACCATATGTTTCAAAGTCACTATCATCATGGGAAATTGGATCATGCTGCTTTTTTCTGCCTTTGGTGTTGTTTTACACACAAAACTCCCACTGAAAAAATTAGGCTTTAGTGCTCTATAAAAGTCCTGTAAATCTCATGCTGTGATGTTGCCTTTAAATTATAGCTAAAACATATGATAAAAACACTTAATGAGACATTTATTTATTCAAGAAGTACATTACTTAGAATAAGATAATTTAAAATAAATATTAATGTGAATCTCATTTTTAATATATCACACATATAAAAATATAAATTATGTGCATATTTTAATATTGAGTCATAATGTGAACTTCAATTTAAATACATCCCTGACCAACAAATAGTATGAAAAGTGATTCATTGTCGCCTCTTCATCTGGTATTTTTATTGTTCTGTACAAACTTTTCTATTATGCAAAATTTCTACTGTGGTGACTTTAGTAGTAGTCATTTTCTTACTTTTTTATATTTCTTGTATGTATATAAGCTTAAATCCATACAACTTAATTTCATCTGATACTGAATTCTCATATAGAAAGTTGTTTTCTCACCTACCTATGTTCACTTAAGCTTTTCCTGTATCTTTATGTAATTATAGTTTACTTTAATTAAAATTACTCCTGCTTTCTTATTGTAATAATCTTGATCTTTCATGTATTGATCACAGTTCTTGTAGTTATTCTATTTCTCAGAGTTATTTTCTTACTGATAAAAATTCTGATATAATCGTTGTTCTGCATGTCTCCTGATGACTGTGATTCTACTAAGTGTCTTCCAATGACTGGGATGGCCTGATTTCGCTTCACAGGTAGCCTCACTTTCCCTATGCAAAGCCAAGCTGTCTCCAATGCCCATTTCTGCTTGTGGAGCACAGGTGCTAACGGGTTTCATTTCTTGCCACATTTGTAAAATATTTAGTGCATTAAAGTGGATAAAAATAAATGCCTTGATTTCCCTGAATTCTACCATATTGTGTCATACTCAATTTGGATTTTATTTCTTAAAACTGTTTTTTGTCCTGCCTATTTGCATGTTGGGATACCAATCCTTTTTATTAAAGATTTGTAGTAGTTCTTTTAAATTAAGTCTGCTGATAATATTTCATATTTTTATTGTAACTTTTAATTCCATGGTGTTTTATGATGACCAGATATTCCTAATTTTAACATAATCTTATTCGTCATTATCCTTAGACTTAGTGTTGCTTGCCCTTCTCATTCAACTTAAAGATAAGATTTGTTTGCATTCTCTTCTAGAAACATTGGTATATTGGTTATCATGTAAGTCTCTTCATTTAACTAGATTTGTTTCTGTCTGAAGTGTGAAAAGTATATAGACAGTTATGATTTTTTTTACAAAACGTACTGTTCTTTCCTAGTGCTCCTTGGCCACTCCTAGGAAGTGCGGACCCTCGGTGCTTCCATGATTCAGCTTGGAGCTTTCCACTGCGTTTTCTTTGAATTTGTACATGTCTATCAAAATCTAATTTGCCTTAATAGGCAATTATAATAGATTGCATTATGAAATATCACCTATTTCACACATTGATCTTAAAAGTTCTTGTGTAAAATTATCCTATCTAATTTCCATATGAACTTAGAGAGTGGTTGTCACTTTCTACTCACAGAACCCGAACATACACTTGTATTAGAGAGGCGTTGAACTTATAAACATGATGAGAACAGAGATATCTACAATGTTGAGACTTACACTCCATTTAAATTGTCACATATCTTCCTTTTTTGGGACAAGAAAACTCAAAATGTCTACAGCATTATAACTAAAGTATCATATAGTCAATTTTACTTCCCCTTATACAAATAATGATTTCATTTTCTGTAAGTCTACATATATTGTGAAGTTTTGGTTTACTTTAAAAAAAACATTTTTTTTTTTGAATTTCCATCTTGGGTTGTTTTTCTTCCCTCAAAAACCCCATTGATCCAGCTCATTGGCATGTTCCAAAAAGAAATAAAGTCAGCACACCACAAATACACTTGCATATCAGTGGTTACAGCAGCACAAATCATAAAAGCTAAATCCTAGAAACAAACTACTTGCCTGTGGATAGAGGGATGGAGAAAGAAGATGTTGTACCTGGCCACAATAGAGTACTATGAATCCATAAAGAAAGACAGATATGAAGTTTTTGAATGAAAACGGAGACACCTTGAGTCAATTATCCTCAGTGAAATGAACCAAACACAAAGGACTGACTATAGACCAGTGTCCCTCTTATGAAATGCACAAAATTAATGGTATGAAAAAGGCCCAACATGAGATACAGTTTAGAAAGAGTTGCAATGGATTGCTAGGAAATTGTTGAATCTCTGACAGCTGAGTGGTGAGGTCAAAGGCATAGGGCAAGAGAAAGAAGGGAAAAGAGGCCAAAACTGGGTATTGATTCCCAAAGTCACAGGTTTCTACCTTGCCATATAATTTTATTCATATATATATATGAAATAAAATTAAAAAGAAGCTGAAAAAATTCCTGTATTCAGCTTCTCTAGTATTGACTTATTAGTAACAAAACAGAACATTAGAATGATACATGATTACTATTGTAAAATCCAGTGGACAGTTATGCTTCCAATTTAATCATTCAATTAGAAAATTTAATCTTCAAATCGTGTCTTTTTCTGAAGTGATTAATGGCACCACATAGGTCACTGGAGGTGCTCAAGTCAACTTCAAATCCCTGGCCCTTGATTCCATGGGAGATAGAGTTTCTCGCATATTGGAATCCATGCAGTCACAAATGTATTTTACTGTAAGAGGGTAGAGAGATGCCATTGACTCAGTGGGAAGGTCAGTACAGAAAGTGAAGAAGAGAGTTAGCTGGCTTTCTGAGGAAATTCCTGACGGTGTGCTGTTCAGCAGTTGGATGCCTTTGGTGTTCGCAAATACCTGTTGTTAAGTAGAGAACCAAGTGAGAATTTGCCTTCGTCTTAGAGTTTCAGAGGCTGGGATCAGAGTAGATTTATTTCTGGTCCAAGGTTACTCTAATGAGGTAAAATTGATACAGTCCAATTTGGATTCAGGATCTGGCTGTTCTTGTGCTTTTACTTTGCTGGTACTTGCCTTCCGTGATTTTCCTAAGTGTGAATTCAATTCCTGCAAAATTTGCACACTCTCTTAGCCTCTGTGCATTGCATACACGAAAAAGTATTGCCTAGTATTTTTAGATTTTTGCCTTGTCATTTCTTTTTGCACTGATGTTTCTTTGATGCCTGTGGTACAATTTGTAAAGTCACTTTATCTGGGATCCTCAGTAGTTTTTAATAGAAGACTTATTCTGAATGACCTTGGGTGCCATTAGAAGAATCTTTTGTTGAAAAAAAAAAACTTTTGTTTTGATTTATTATGGGTTTTATCTTACAGTTACTAGCATTTATCACAGTCAAGACATTGTGCAAAATAGGAACTTCTCTGCTTTATAACCCTTGAAAAACTCTATGATATATTTTAAAACGGTCTTGCCTAAAGTTTTTATATGCGCAACAAAAAAAAAAAATGTCCAGGTAGAAGAAAAAAAATTAGCATAGGAAATACAAAAGCACTCTTTAGCTTGATTTATCAGATAGTTCAGTTATATATTTTCATATATATATATATATATATATATATATATATATATATATATATATATATATGGAACACTATATACAACATACATTTTGCAAATACACTTCCCATTGGCCTGGAAAAAATAGCACCTGAAACTAGACCTACTAAAACAGTTAAAATAGCAGGATCCCATATATTGGAAACAGAGACAGTAAGAAAAAGAAAATATTGAGATAAGTAATGAAATTAAGACTCCTACTATAGCAAGCTATACTGTGTGCATATTTGTAACCTAACTGAAATTGCATAGCCTTTTTAACCTGTATTTTCCCCTATAAAAGCACACTGATACTGTTCGCATGTATAGTAGCATGGTAGAACATTGATTTGGTTTACAACTGAAGGAATATGATCATACAATAAAGTTATTCTTATTCTGAAAAAATAAAAGTGAAAAAGTCCTCTCTAAAGAAGAAGAAAGTAACAACATGACCTTGAAACACAAAGTCAAAGATATAAAAATTCTGAGGAAAAGATACACATATAATATCACTGGAAAATTAGATTTAAAAATATATGAGGTAAATAAAGAAAATTTGACAAAACAGAAAAATATAATCAGAGCAAGCTTTCATTTAAAGCTTTTTTCTCTTTCTCTCTCTCTCTCTCTCTCTCTCTCTCTCTCTCTCTCTCTCTCTCTCGGTGGTACTAGAGATTGGTCACTGGCTTCAACATTGAGCTACATTCTCAGCCTAATTTTATTTTTAATTTTGAGACAAGGCCTCAATAGTTTGCCTAGGTTGGACTGGAAGCTGCAATCCACCTGCCACAGCTCTTCAGAGTGCTGGCATTAAGATCCTATACTGCAATGCCCATCTTAATTTAGTAAATAAATGATTTAAGCAAATCTCTGTTAAACTTAAAAAAAATCAAACATAAACACACACACACACACACACACACACACACACATGTCTTTAGAAACTTCTAAATATGGCCACTAAGATGGACATCTTCTCATATTTCAAAACATTTTTTTTTCCATTTTGAGATTCAAAATAGAAGGAATCACAGCCCTTTTACAATCAGAATTCACAGTTGTAACCAGGAGGCAATGGAACAATGTTTAAATATATAGTTAAAAGTCTTTCAAGTTATAACACATGTTAAATGATAAAACAAGATATTGACAAAAAGGTAACAATTTGTTGCAAAATTTATCTTATTTTCTTCTGAGGAAAGAACTGAGAATGGCATGCTAAACAATGGAATATTGAAAGAAAGTAGACATTCCAAAGAGTGGAAGAAGAAAAACTGGGAGCATTAAACAACATTGGATACTCTTTTACTCATTGAAGGTGCTTTTTGTTTTTGTTTGTTTGTTTAGAGACAAGGTCTCCCCTTGTAATCCAGTCCTAAACTCACCGTGTACGCCAGGTTGGCCTCAAACTCGAGGCAATCCTGCTACCTCAAGGCCTTCTAACTCTACTAATTTTTATCTAGTACTGGGGAACAAAACTAGAGCCTTGCACAAGCTAGCCTAGCAATTTAGCCTTTGAGATGTGCCCCTGACCACATTGACAACATTTTTATATGCAAAAGTATTATCTCCTCACATGGTTTGCCTGATATAGTAACATTATTAAAAATACTAAAATTAAATCTTAAAAACTATAAAAACACAAGATAGGTTTGATTAAGGTCTAAAAGTAAAACAATATCATTCTCAACTCTCCCGTCTGGTGTCCACTTCACAGAAGATTTTCAGTTGCATCCATGAATAAAGCAATTAGAACAGAAAGTCAATGAGGGATATTAACAGGATAAAGGAGGTGACTGGAAAATAATTGAAGGAAAGGCTGTTGTCTTTTTTTTTTTTTTTTAAGGCTGTGATGTTGGCAGAAAGACAGTTGCCATCCATGAATATAGAAATTCTGTAATTATATTTTCAGATATACAATTAACATCTTTGAGAATACTAATCCTGTAATTATATCCTGAAATTTAGTTATCTGAAATTTAATATTTATTTCTTCAAGTTGAAAATTAGATCTTGTTAAATTTACATGTATTCATTATAGAGACTCAGATTAAAATTAGAATATTCTCAGGGCCTATAAGGCAAATAAATATTATTCTAAATAATGTCGTGGATTTTTTTTAGTGGTAGTTTCATGAAGCTGTAGGGATAAAAATATATTAAAAATATGTGCAAGAAGATGAGAACAACTGAAATAAAGCAGATTTCTCTAATGCTTAAAAAAAGACTTAGATATAGTAACAAATGATCAAATCAATATAGTCCAATAATTACCATTCATATCCATTGTTATAAAGTCCTCAAGTTTCATTATATTCTCATAAATGGTACTAAGCTAAAACTTCAGATTTAGTCCTCTTTGACCATCTAAAAAAAGTGCAGAGGAATCCACTAACAATCTAACAGTGTCTTGAAAGGTTAAGATGTTTAACTAATTGATTCCATCTATTCTGCAATTTCTTTGAATCCATTTTGAAGTAGGATTGAGTAAATAAAGCATCTTATAAAAACTCACTGAGCTTCTCAATACCAGATAAAGGTCTGGAATTACGTGGGCGTTGGGGAGAAGCTATAATTTGAAGAAAAGAAAGAAAAATATTTATCCATTCTTTTTGAATTCATTCAGACAATTGAAGACTCCAATGAATTGTTGATATTATGTTTTTGATATCACTAAATTGATTTCAATTTGCTGAGATATTAAAAACATTTAACAACTTTGACTATATTTATGGGACGTGGATTTGTAAAAGTTCTCTTAAGTAAATGTCACTTATTAATTATCTTTTTCTAATTTTGTTTGTTTGTTTGTTTGTTTTAAGGTTCAAAAGCACTAAGAATAACCAAATATTGAAAGAACTGATATTAAAAACAATATCCAATTAGCTGTGAATTAAATTGATTGTGTGTGTGCTAATTGCTATATAGGATTTTCTTTTCTTTTTCTCTTTTTTAAAATTATTTTCTTAGCTTTCAATCTGGTTCTGTTTTCCAGTAAACACATTTTACTTAAGATAACCACACCCATCGATAACATATATTTTTATCCTTTGTATATTTACAATATTAGAAGCAAATGTCTTTTAAAATAGAGCAAAACCCTTACAAATGTTGTTTTTCCTATAAACATAATGTTTGATAGATATGTACTAATAAAATTTAAAATGCTATTACTAAGATAGCTTTTTAGCATAAGAATATACAGTTCTCTGGTTTCTAAATCAGATTCATCCCACCTGACCTCAAGATACAGTGCAACAGATCTCAGCATAAATGGCTGGCGCATTTGCATCAATTTGGAAAGAATATACACTCACATGGGAAAAGAGTTAGTGAGGGTTTTATAGTCTCAAATATGTTTTCTTATTGAATTTGCACCTGCTTAAAGCTCAGCCAAATTATGGTACATGGGCCAGTTCTATTTTCCATTTTCTTTGTGAATTAAAAGTAAAATAAATGTGCAATTGAGCCGAGACAACAGATGGTCCGCAATAGGTGTAAACATATTGTACCATATGTCGGAATGGCACTTTCAGAAAGTACTTGGCACTGCTAAAATATTTCGTTTTCAATAGACACACGAATATACATACACTACTACAATTAAGAGAAAGTGACAGATTCATTCCTTACGATTTGGGAGAAATACGGTTTGGGAATAGATTATATTCTCCATTAACGAAGCAGCATAAATTCCTTTGCTGACCCTTAAGAAAGTACAGAAAACTGATGCCAACAGAGAAACCCAAAGAATTTGGTCCTGTGTTAAACCATTAAAAAAATGCAATTGTTTCTCCAATTATCTCTGGTGTAGGTTTTATGCTCAAAGGAAAGTATGATTGCAGCGTTATTTTTTCCTGTGTTGTGGCATTGTTCTTAGAACAGTAAAAAAATAAGAAAATTTTGTAATGACTTCTATTTTGAATAGTAGTCACAGAATGCAGTGGTAATCTGCCACTGGGTTTAGTCTCCAGCCCTATTTGTTTATGTGGTCAGTTATCGACAAGGTCTCACTAAGCCACCTGTCAGAACTTGACTTCGTAAATCTTCCTCCTCAGACTCTCTCAGTGCTGAGATTACAGGCACACGCCACTGTGTCAGCTTATTTGACACCATTTTGTTAGACGATTTGACAGAGTGAAAAATTGAAATTCAGAAATATTATCCACAGTGACTAGCAGGTCACATTTTGACGTATGTTAGAAGATACAATTTTTAATTCTATGGCTAGCATGATGCGTACACTGTGTGTACTGGTGAGGATTCTTGGAGAGCAGGATTAACAGACACTAAAAATGAAGATTTTTATTTGGAGGGTTTGCAAGTTGAGGAGAGAGTGAAAATGGCCTCCGGCACTTGCAAGAGCTGAAAGGCCCAATGGTTGCTCAGAGATAAAAGGGCGCCCTTCCAAGACTGCAGGACAGTTAGTTCAGTGCAAATCTGTAGCAGCTCCTCATTGTTCAGAAAGGGCTGGCCGATAAGCACAGATGCTGGGGCATTTGCCTAGTAAGTGCAAGGCTCTGATTTCCGTTCTTCAGAAAGACGTGTTGCTGCATTTCTAGCACTTAGAAGGCTGAAAGAGAAGGATTTTCCCAGTTCAAAGCCAGCTTGGGCTACATAAGGAGTTCAGGAACTAGCTTGGACTTCCGAGCAAGACTCAGTATCATAAATAGACAAATAAGTAAATAAATATATAAACAAATGAATAGAACAAAGCAATGTCAAAGACCAGAGACTGAGCAAATCTGGGATGGTGAGCAGCTTTGTGTGGACAGGGGCAAGTTGTGTCTGGAGACAATGGCCAAGGCCAGAGCGTCCCCAGGCAAAGCCAAAACAAGCTCCCTTTTTCCTGTCTCTGTATTTAGTTCAAGCTGCCTTCTGGGCCAGCCACATCTGGGTGAGTGTTCCTTCCTCATTTGCTGGCCCGGAAGTCAGTGACATACCCTTGTAAACGCTACCTTGGCCACATCTTAAGCTCTTGAAATTGTCCTAGTGTCTCCACTGATCACGTTGTGCATTTACTATTTCAGATGTTTGTAATACCTTTAAGTCACAGTGTTTGATCTTCCTCTTTTGAAAGATAAGAGAACGGAAATTTCTTCTCTTTTGTTCTTTTCCCTTGGATGAATATAATGACCCAAAAGATTACAAACTTCTCCTCTGTGCATTATTAGTCATCTATAATGTGGATCTGACACCACTAACGGTCACATATTCATGTATGTTGTCTTATATGACTGGTTATGTGGCATACCTTACCTCACCAATGTAAGAGAGCAGATCTGTCCTAGATGACCTGGCCAGCTTAGTACCCACATAGGCTTTCATGACAGGGACTATGACCTTAATATGGAAACAAAGATGAATGATATATCCTAGCCAGCTTTGTCCCTTACACCCACTAAAGGTTCCATTTATTTATATGACTGCTTTTTCTGATTTTTCTCAAATGACTCCATAGTTTTCATTTTCCTTGTTCTCATTGCCTTAATATAAATAGTCATCTCTTTTTACTGTGAAGTATTGAAATGATTAAACAACATTCTAAACATTTAGCACATATTTTCATTCTTTTTTTCAGCTTGTCCAATTTTCTCTTTGCTACATCATAATTTTAAAATATAATCTATCCCATTAAAAATATAAGCTAGTATAAAATAAATATCTACTACGAGTTCTATCAGTTATTTAAAATGTTTTATTTTAGAAGAGTTGAATACAACTAGACTAAGACTATGTATACTATGACGATCTTAATTCACGTACATTTGCATTTGACGATATTGGGTGTATTCAGGGTAAACTACATTTTTATTTGAAATATTTTTAAATAGTGTAATATGTTTGGATTTCTTGATGCTCATTCTTTAATGGTAAAAATTTGATAAATATTAGTACAGTATATTTTATTTTCTTATATTATTAACAAAAAGCAAAACCAGCTAAACTTCTGTCATGGCTAAATGTCTCCATTAACACATGTTCTTACACAAGTGAGACTAACATCTTGTGATAAATATCATTCAAAAGATAAATACATATTGTATAAGTGTTGAATTCCCCTCATTTATTTCCAAAATATGTACCAATATGTAGTCCTAACAAGAGTAAATACATATATTTTGAAGATTAAAAAACAATGAAATAGAGGAAAAGTAATTAAGAAGAAGTAACTTAAAGCATTAAAATGACCTACAGTGTATCAGTTTCTGGTAAATGGAGGAACATAGTACTGAGTAGCATTCCATTTGGCTTATTCTCTTGATTGTTGCCCTGGTGCTTTGTATATAAGTTTACTAAGAATTTGGACTGACTCTAGAAATTAAAACTTCTGGGACATACTCCAATTATCACATATAAGGCAAAAAGGAATGAACGGATCTGAATTTTGACCACACAAAACAAGCGAAGATACAGATCAATCCAAATGAATAGGTCCTCAGAAAGCAGAAGTGTTCATGAAAAGAACATTCCAGAACCCAGAGTTTATATAGAATATCAATCATCAGGCCCGGGATGTAAGTCCAAATTATTCATAAAATAAAAGTAGGAAACTATGAATGCCAAAAAGAATCAATAAAATCTTAACTGAATTGACCCATTTAAAAAGTCATTTCAAAGAAAGATATACCATAAAAAGAAAGGATTCAGTTGTAATTCTGGAATTGGGAAATGTAATACTTGAAAGGAACATAGAATAGAGTGTCTCAGTAGATGAACTTAAGAAAAGAATAAACATAATTTGGGAATTTTGGTGATTTTAACATAAATTAATGCAAGCTATTCTTTCTGAAATAGAGAGATTAAAAAAAAACTAAATAAAACTTTTTTGACAAAAAAAGCATGAGACAAATGTTAGGAACCGAGTTTTGTCTCCCTGTGTCATAAGTGGAAGCTTTCACATCTAAAGTAACTATTCTTGGGGATAAAGGTTTTAAAAAGTCAATTACGGTTAAATGATCTTTAAGGATGAAGTTCCAATCTAAGTGGATTTGGTATAATCTCCTGAACAGCCTCCTATCAGAACTTTAAGGGCTAAAATATTTTCCCCATTCTATTGGTTCTCGCTTCACTCTGCTGTTTCCTTTCCTGGTAGAAGCTTTTCCATTTGATTGAGTCACATTTGTTGATTCTCATGGTTATTTCTTTTGCATAAGGTGTTCTATTGAGATGGTGTTTACCCATGTCTATATTTTAATGATTTCTACTTAATTGTCCTCCAAGAGATTCAGTGTTTCCATTGTTTATATTTAAGTCTTTGGTCCACTTTGATTTAATTTTGGTACACAACTGTAGGTGTGTAACTAGATTCATTCTCCTGCTTGAGAATAATCAGTTTTCTCAGCACCATTTATTGAAGATGCCATCTTTTTTTTTTTTCCAGCTTAAGTTTTTGGCCTATATGTCAAAGATCAAATAGCTGAGGGTACTTGACGTCGTCTCTTTTTTCACAGTTCTATTTTGTCGGTCAACCTACCTATTTTTTGCCAACACCATATGGTTTTTATCACTATTGTTTTGTAATATAACTTTATGTCTGGAATCATAAAGCCACCTGCTCTTGGCTTATTATTTCGAATTGTTTTGGCTATTATGGGTCTCTTTTGGTTCCATCTGAGTTTTACAATCATTTCTTGTTCATAAAGACCGATAGATTTCAGTCATTTGTAGGTAAATACACACAACTGCAGACCACCCAGCTTAGTAGAGTGAGGCAGACACTGAAGGCTATCACATGGCTTTACTAAGCCTAGAATACAAGTAAATAGTAAAATCAAATGAGCTACATGTTGGGATTTAGGGGGGATAACGGTGGGTTGAAAGGTGAAGAAGGGAAGGGGAAGAGATTTTTGAAGTTGACAAAATATGTATGTGCATAAAATTCTCCAGCTCAATTTAACTATTGTGTATCAAACAAATAAACTAATAAAATGGGGAAAATAAGAATAAAGTTCTCAAGAGATGATGTCTAAATAATGTAACCACACTGACATTCACACACTTTGCATGCTTAATTGATTAAAAAGTATATCTCACAAGGAAAATTGTAAGTAGTTAGAACTGAATAATGAAGATTATATGACATCAAAATTTTTGAAATATGTAAAGATTTAAAGGAATGTGTGTGTGTGTGTGTGTGTGTGTGTGTGCATAATTTGAGTGTCCATGTCTAAAAGAAGAAAGATCTGAAATAAGTTACATGATGTTCCCATTTAAGCTATAAAAAAAGATGGCATTCCCAAAGTAAATCACTTTATTCCTTGCAAGGCTGAATCTGGTTATTTTGCTCTGTGAGACTGGGTCATCGTGTTTCTGGAACGGAGATTGGGCATATGGCTTTGCCACTTAACTTGGCTTTCAAGTTGCAGATTTTGCAAGTTACAAAAAATAAAAAGAGTTACTGTCCTCCTTCTCAGTCAGTTTGACACCCGAAATGTAAGCTTTTAATATTTTGGCAATGTCAATAGGTGTCCTAGGTCTTTTTGACATGCACTAAATTGTCAATGATGATAACAACATGTGTTTTCTACGTATTTTTCTCAGTATCAATTATGTATAATTTATTTTAGGATTATTTTGCATTTATTGGTTTTCTTAATTAAAATATATTTAAAACGTTCCTATAATTTCTGAGCAGTGAATCTAACAAATTAATTTTGTACTTTTAAGCATTTATTTAAAATAAGTTTTTTAAATAATGAAAAAAAATTTAAAAAATTTAAATGATACTTCTTAAAACCACTCTTGAGATGTTCGTTCCATTAGTCCTTTTAGCAAACAACATAGGTTGCAAATATGTGATTGGGGGAATGAGGAGAAAAATCTATCATGTGCTTGGAAAAAATGGAAACGCATCGTGTGTGTGTGTGTGTGTGTGTGTGTGTGTGTGTGTGTGTGTGTGAGTGTATTAGGTTATGAAACTAAACTGAATATAAGACTTAATTTTAATGTTCATATAAGTGATTTCATCCAATTGTTTGAGTTTTTTCACATTTCCTTTATATTCATATGGGTTAGCTTAGATCTCTTCTACATCTAAGTTCAATTTTTAACCAAAATACTATGAACAATGGATATAGCAGATCTATTCTCTACATCAGTAGTTGGCGTAATTTTCACTAAAAATTAAGGTTAGTTTCAACTTTTATTACAAGAGTGATCCGCACATTCCTGCATTAATCAGAAGATATGCCAGATGGCTGTATATGAAGAGCATAATTGCACAAAATTTCTCATCAGTGTAAAAATATATCCACTTTAAGGTAACTTGAATTTATAGTAAAGTTTTTTTTTTCAAATATGTTTCCAATAATTAATTTATGGGTGAATTTATGATAGGATGTTATTTAATTAATATCTTGGTTTTTGCCTTTTTGACTTTTTTTGTTTTGTTTTGTTTTGGGTGCTATTTTTGCATTGATGACAAAAAGAACCAATATACTCTTGAAAGATGCTTAAGCATAGGTAACTCATTAAAAAAAGACATCATTGACTATCCAACTTCTTCCACTCTCTTTAATTGGTCAGTCACATTATGTGTTGACTTCTATTCTGACACTGGCTTCTCACCCATAAAATATGCTTTCCATCAGCACCTGGGGCAAAATGATAATACATTTCCATTCAGCAAAGTTGAGAGTGTTATTTTATATAGTTTTTTTTCCAAAGGGATAAAGAATTCTAATCTCTGAAACCCTCATCAGATTTTGCTGTCTCTTATCGTTTGGTATTTTATTAGATGAATGATTTTTAAATAGTTGTTTTACACTCATCAGTTGGAGAGTTATAAGTGTAAGAATGTAGATCAAAATAATATTTTGTATTATATAAGCCATTACAATATATTTGTGGTAATGATTTTAGTTTCTTTTTCTAGCAAGGAAAAATAGAACCATTCTCTGTTTCTTTAGTAGCCTCTAGAGATTGAGTCATTGCACATAAATATTCTTTCAACAACAAAAATAATTATGACCCATTTTTTTAGAGTGAGGAACATTTTCTAAAATGGCCTGTAATGAAAATATTCAGAGATAATCTAGGAACAACATTTTATTTAGCTCTATAACTATGAAGTAAAATGGAAATAGTGTCATCAAATTATTTTTAAATCTAAAAATATTTTGTAGTTGATTTAATAACTAAAGTATTTTTAAATAAATTTTAGTCTCAATATGAGATAAGTTAATGTGTATGATCTTAATTTTGTTTTTTATTTAACTTTGTTTTACCTGATATGTTCAAAGTTTGTTAATGTACATTGAGCTCCACTATTCTATGACTCTCTAAATACATTCTAGCCATCGTCCCAGCTTCAATATAGATATAAAAAATCCCACATACGTAAAAGACCACTATTAATTGCAATAAAGAGTTCTTTCTGGGTATGGTTTATAAGTATCTGCAATTAACATTGTATTTGACATTTTATGGTAATGCCATGAAGATTGAAAAGTTACACAAGAAAAAACTTCAAGGATAAGATACCCAATTTTCCTGAAGTAAAATTTAACAGTTCTACAAAGAAAAAAAAAAAAAAGGAAAGGAAAAGGTTGAAATAAAAACAACCAAACTCTAAATATTATAGTAGCATACACAATGTAAGGGTTTTAGATTACTGAGGAATTACTTCACAAATTTTTATCATATGATATACCTTATCTTTCAGAAATAATTTTTCACTTAAAAAAATACCCCCGCAAACTGATAACCTGTGTTATACAAGTGTATTTTCTGTTTTTGTGTGTGAAAATTATGCCTATGAACTGAATAAGTAGACTCTTGGTTCTTAGTGAATGATAAAACTGGTAATATTGTGTTCTAATTTATATGATCCCATAACTGATTTCCCTAATGAAATGATAATATTATGTATTCTATCTTTTAATTATGGCTATAATCTCATTGACTTTCTGAAGTAAGTGTTCCTGAACATGATAATCTGTTATAAGTTGTAAATAAGTATGTTTGAAATTTGAAGTGAATTTGAGAAAAGAGAACACAGAAAAGTAAATACTGGCTTTACTCTTGTTTGTGATGGAAAACCCTTTGCATTTTCATACCCCCGCCCCCCAAAAAAAGTATAGCAAAAAAATGCAAGAAAGCAGGAAATTATACACTGATGTGATGCCCACTTTCATGTGCAGATACATTTATCATCTTTCTGAGAGAGAATGTGATAACCGAGATTTTTTCTCATTAAATACTGAGAGAATATTCACTTTGTGGCAATGTCCACCCAAGTCTGTAACCTTTAATATTTGATTAAGATATGATTATTGAGAATTTAAGGTGGGGAATTAAAAAAATAATAATTTGTTGTTGCATGCACCTGTTTATCTAGCATATGTTTATACATATTTTTCTTACTAGAAATAATGTGGAGGCACAAGAATTCATCAGGCTGAATAAGTCAGTGACTACTATGAATGAATAAGGACAGCTCCTACATAGCAACCATACAGTCATTGCCATAGAGAAAGTAACATCAGCGCACGACGAGTATTGTTTATGAAGCAAAACAGATCCTATTTCATTGTCATCATCATTTTGAACATGCCTTTCGCAGAAAGAGGATAATGGGTAAGATTTCATGTCGCATTTATTCTTCAGCTCTTTCATCACACCCATTCTAGGCCAATTTTTAAATCTTATTATCCTAGTGATATGGATTATTTTTGGAAGGGTGACTTCAAGAACTTACTCACTTATAGGACTTGAGTTTGAGTGACATTTTATCACAATTATATCTTTTTGCTTTGCTCATAAGAATACTTGAGACAAAATGTGTATTCTTGACACTCCATCAGCCATTTGGTGCATGTTAATATGTCCTTCCCTAGATTAGGTTAACTCGGATCCCTACATTGTGACGATGTCTACCAGGGATCTTAGCTGTTTATTCCCAGGTTCTCTTATTAAATTTTAAGTATTTTCTGAGGAGATGCATGAGCACTCGGCCAAATATCTGCTCATATTGTGGACCATTAACTAGCATCTTCTTATATATGTATACATAAATCATTGTAAGGAGAGTTATCAATGTATGATTTCTAGTTTTGTAATATACATTTTTTTAAAGAATCAGGTGTAACTATAATGAAGAGGTTTTTAACTCCAAAGAATGTGTGTTCCTTTCTGTATTTAGAAATGCGAGATTTCACACAGTTTTACTCATTGTTATTGGAGTGTTGCTGCTTATAGAATATTTCCACGGAAAGAACACAGCAATGCATCTACGGATATGTAGGGACAGGGCAAGAGGGAGAGGTGCACACACACACACACACACAAACACACACATATAACTCTATTTTTGACATTGAATTACATATAGTGAAAACTATTGGACCGTACTAACGACTTTTATTTTTATTTCAACACTGCACAGTTCTTTTTGCTCTGACATGTTTCAGAATTTAACTCGGTTCTCTGTTAGTGAGAGATCTCACTATATTTTCTCTGCTAATTATGTAATTTTTCTAAATCATCTGTCTCCCAAATCTGCCAGACTTGATCTACACTCAACTCTGACAGCCCAGCTGACCTTAACTTGACAGAACTGCTGTTGCAATAGAGAACACTGCTGACCCAGCATGTCTTGGTTCTGCATCAGAAAGCCTTATGAAAGGGGATGGGCTGCTGTTATTTTTGTTTGTTTGTTTTGTTTTTGGAGGTATTTTTTTCCTTCTCTTAAGTTTTAAAAACCATTGTTTTGGACACCAATGTTTGTATTTTTTCTTATTTATTGATATGGGTATAATGCTTGTATGTACTCATGATTGCAATGTAATATTTAGATACAAGTGCAAAATGGGCAATGGTTAAATTAAAGTAATTAGCATACCCTTCTCCAACATGAGTCACTGTTTATGACAAAGAACAACAAAGACCCTCTTTTCTACTTGTTTTGAGGTATTAAATATGTTAATTATAGTCTTTATACTACACTGTAGAACATTAGTACTGAATTATCATATTGAACTATAATTCTGTACTTGGTAAACAATATTTTCCTGTCCAATTCCTCTCCTACTTCTCTGCCTTCAGTAGCCACTCTCTGTTCTCTGCTTCTCTGCAATCAATTCTTTTTAGCTTCAATACAGGAGTGAGAACATGCAGTATTTGATGAGAGAGAAAGAAAGACGAAAAGAGGAGGAGGGGCACATACACTGCCTTCTACTACATTTTCTGGGAACAAATAAAATTTAGACACAGGTAGAGACTCCCATTTGCATTTCAACATAGGTGACATAATTTTACCTATCATCCTATAATATTTCACAGTTTTCCTATTCTATCTAAGTAGATTTCTGGGATTTCTTTAAAACTTCATATAAATAAATTAATTTTCCAAAATGCATTTGAAGTTTCATATAGTTGGTTAAAAATAAAAAGCAAACAAACAAAAATGCAGAACTAGTTTTGACTGTGGATACAAAAAACAGGACAATGATAACAATGATAGTGACTTTAATACAAATAACTAAACAAGCTGTGTACACATATTCTAGTGAAACTGGTTACCCAAAGCAACTAAGGATATCTTGAGAAAAAATCTACTAGATATCTGTGTAGGAATGCTTGGGAATAGCCTGTAGCTTTCCTGATCCCGGTTGTTCATTTCCTCTTTGAGTAGGCTGAAAATCATTATCAGTATAGAAACCTGTCTCTGAAAGTAATTCTAATCAACAAGCACACACACACACACACACACACACACACACACACACACACACACACACACACACACACACACACACACACACAATTTGTAAATTATCCTGAGAACAATTCCATAGTACATAATAATTTAATAGGATTTAAGAATGCAAGTGCTTAATGTCAGCTAAAATACAGTACTTTCAGATGAAATTACCTTTTAAGCTGTAGTCTAGAAAAGGCTAAGCAATTTTCTACGAACAATTATTATTGACTACTTCAATGGAGGCATGTGTTAAAGTGAAATTTATGGGTCTATTTTAACTTACTGAATTTTCAGTTTATAGCCTAGCACCATCTTTATATCTGATTTCTATTAGGCCAAGAGATGAACGGAATTCTATGTAACTAGACACTGTTAAACAGGACTTCAGATATTGCTATTAATTCAGACTTGATTTATTGTGATATGTATACTTGGAAGGAGTTTTTTTTTTTTTTTTTTTTTTTTTTTTTTTTTAATGGTCACTGCCCTTTTCTGCTTCTGGATTCTATTTCAAAAAATGTATATTCTCGTTACTTACATTCTGTAATTATGCAGCTTTCAGGTTAATAAAAGTATGAGGATAGTGTCATAAAATAGCATGATGTTTTAATCTATTCATAGAATTTCCAAGGACTAAATAATGATATAGAAATTCTCATACTTTAAAAAATATATATGAGTGTACTTTCTCCCTCCAAGGTAGATTTTAGAATATCAAAATACTCAAAAATAAAGCTGAGAAGCAAATAAGTAGCATTTGTTACTTGTTTCTAATGTGACATTACTAATTTTAGTGTTTTCAAGAGTACTTTGCCCATTGTTTCAAACAAGGGTTTCAAGCACACAGGTGATAAATTATCTAGGGTCATATTACTCAATCCACAGGGGCTGTAATTCAAAGTAATATGATGATTAAAAACACTCAAAATATAATTGTTAATCTTTGACAAAGGAATAATTTTGATAAAATATAGTTGCTTGAGCCTGAGATAAGTGGGGTCCTGCTGCCTTCTGAAATGCTCTCGAAGTGTCTTCTTTTCCTGATTTAATTTAGTATATGTTTTTAAAAATATTTTGCTCTTTCTAGCAAGTGCGCACTGTTTGGTATCAGCTTTAATTTAACACTTTGATGGCCGAAATTTATATTTTTCCATATCTTTCTCCAGTTTTCTGCTCTCCCAGGTCTAAGCAGAAAATTTGGTAAAAGCAAACAGGACTACTAATGTCAAAATTCAAGCATTGAATAGTTTTGAAATTTCCTCTATCAGATTAAGTACATATCTTCCTATATCCCTTAATATATATATATATATATATATATATATATATATATATATATACACATACATACATACATAGACCTTAACATATATATATATATATATATATATATTATATATATATTATATATATACACAGAGAGAGAGAGAGAGAGAGAGAGAGAGAGAGAGAGTAATTTTTCATGTATGGATAAAATAACCTAGAGTGGTAGAATCTCAGATTGTACAATAAAAGACAAAATTATGAAAGAAGAACAAATTATATTAAGAAAAGGAAAGCTTCAAAGAGTTACTAAGGTCATCGATAAGTCCTCAGCAGCTACAGAAATGATCATATTTAAAGACATTTTGGTTATTTGAAAAGTGACTTAAAAAACAAAACAAATCTCAAAGTCTATTCAATCCAAAGTCAATATGCAAATGGGGAATTTGTCTTTATTATGCACTATTTTCCACAAACAAAAAGAAATTCATAGGCTGGGATGGAGTTGTGGTGTTTTGCCCACCTAAGAAAACCACTGAGGCATAATCTGAGGTTCATGTTTGAAAATATTGACTTTTTTTTTTCTCCAGTTAACCGCACTGAAGATTTTTGCTCTCGTGTTGTATTTAGTAGCTTCAAAGAGGACTACGAAGCACTTTGTTCTCATTTTATGAGAAACTCTAGAGATATTCTTTTGCCTCAAAGAGATTTGTGTATGCTACATTGTTTAGTAAATTCCCCATTACAATAATGATTGAAACAAAGGAGATTTTGAAGTATGCTTAAAAAGAAAGGAAGCGATCATGTAGTGCTTTATTTCCCCAGTCAGTCAATGACAAATGATTCTTAATAAAAATGTTAGATGTTTATTTCTCCCTGTGAATTTGGGTGAGAATTTAAAGCGAACATTTTGAAGTTGAAGTAAACTTTGAATACTCAAATATATTTTTTTGAAATAATGAAATTTGCACCTAATATTGTTCAAGGAGAATTGAAATAGGACATTATGACCATTGTTTATAATATGATACAAAAATAATGTCTTTGAATCATGCATTTTGAAGGATAGATCCAAAAGAATCATTTGAATCAAAATTGAGAAGTGTCCATTTCATTGCACACAAACACCTGATGGTTTCTAAGAAAAATAAAACCTTATATGTTATGTAAACCAAATTTAGAAAAGATAAAAATCAAATCCTTCAATTTGACTGGGTCTCAGAATCTTTTCTTTTTCTGAGATAGGATCTCAGTAGTCCAGGATGATTCTTAACTCACTTGGTAGCCCATGCTGCCCTCCAAGTATGACTACGCTCTTCCTTCAGCCTCCTGAATGCTGGGATTACAAGTTTGCACCCCCATATCTAGCTAATTTTTATGAAGTTCTGAGGAATTGAAGCCAAGGCCCTGTGCATGTTAGGAAAGTGCTCTAACCACTAGGCAACACACTCAGACCGTAAGTAATTCTCATATGTCAAGTTTCTTTAATTGTTTTCTTATAGAAGCTACAAAGAGGTGTTTATAGTTATCTTATTTTACTGTGCACAAGCACTAATGTATTGTGACTCAGCTATTCCTAAGGAATCTTATATTTGGGAACCAAGCTTTATTCATTTTATATGCCTAATATTAATGCAGACACTCCCACTACTTATATATTGAATGAGTAAGTTAAAAATGTATTGAATGAATATTTGTAATTAAAAATTCCTTATTTATTAGGACAAAATTTAAAAGATCTTAAAATTTGTGGATGCAGTGTTTATTCCACTCACATGTGCCTTCTATATCCCTCCACTAATTTGCCTGGCAACAATAACAAAACCACAGCTGGTATCTAATCTGCCAAGAAGCACATTTTTCAAGGAAAAGATTCATATTTCTCTGGGCATTCAGTTTATGCTTAGTAACAAAAGAAGAAAGAAACACAAAAACTAACTGATGTCCTTCCTCATTTATTTCTGTGTTGTATTAAAATGAAAACTCCTGTACTAAGCCAATCACCCTCATCAGTAAGTAGGGTCAAGAGATTCTAATGCCCTTTCCTTTGTCCACAAAGGTAATTAGTAGCAAAGCCAGGAACCGGTCCTTAATCCCCTGGAATCTAATCCTTTGCAATCTCATTATTTTGATTTTTTAGTGCTGTACTTTTATATTCCAGCAATTTTCTTAGTGAGACCAAATACAAACAGGAAGAATAAATAAGACTGGGCGGGTAGCCTGTCATGTTCAGTGAATAACCCATGGGCTCAAATCTTTTGGAACTATTCTGGTGAACAGTCCCTGGGGGTTAATGCCATATTTTTTGTTCCTTCACAAATTATTGTAATTTTAGCATAAAATACCCAAGATTTTAGCCTCAAAAGCATAATTTGGACACTATTGTAATGATACAATCCAATTTGACCAGTTTTAAACACGGTCGGGGGGGGGAGACAGACAGAGAGAGAGAGACAGAGAGGGAGAGCGAGAACTACCACTGTTAAAAACAATAATAATTATTCTTAAACCTTAGGTACTATGAAAGCATAGAAAATTAATTTTAGAAATACATTGGGCAGTAAAGAAAGTAAAAGAAGACATTTTATAGAGAAAATGTCAGAAAATAACCATGGGAAAATAAAACTTAATAGAATTTTCATTGTTTATTACAGTCTAAACATCTGAATATCATTTATGTCTTCAAATAGTTTATCCTGAAGAAAGTCTTATTATTGAGTATATTATCAGAGATTGCTCTCTCTTCTGTAATAAAGAATTTTTAGAAATTTGAAACTATTAATTCTTACAGTAAACCAATGAGATAGCAATATTGCTTTCATTTTTACATGAAAAATCTAATAATTATTAAGGTTAAGTAATTTGCCCCAATTCTACTAAAATTTCTCTTACCTTGATTGTTTGAAAGCCCTAAGTCTGATTCAGTAAATTTGTATGTGACCATTTGCACTTGAGTGTTCAGATCCACTATTCTGTCCTCTGTGAAACAGAAACCAAATATGATAAGAAATTATGATATAAAAAGAACAGAGACAAAATGGCAAAAGAACACAGAAATGGACAATTATTCCTTCCTAGGCTTAATGAAAGGTTAACCATAAAGTACTACTTAAAATTGGTATAGAAAATCCACTAGCAGAAAAGGGAAAATTAAAACAAATCTTACATGATTGAGTTGATAGGGAAATAGATATATCAGATATAATTTACTCAAAAACATATTGCAAGAGATATTAGACCTTATTATACTTGTTAATTCTACATCAATCAATCCCACATTACTATGAAAAATGCAATTATTTGTTTATATACTAAGACCAAACATTGAGACATTATTTGTTTCAGATTGCTTTCCTAAATGAATAGGAAAGAGAAATGAAATTGTGCAGTCTTGTGAGGAATGTAGAAAAATATGGTTTTCTACATAATATCTATGTGACTTGGTAAAAGAATTCAGGACTTTTAAAATTCAGAAGAATAAAGCCAAGACTACAAAGGATCAAGTTAAAGATACTGCAATTACTGAAAACACACACCCGCACGCGTGCGCGCACGCGTGCGCACACACACACACACACACACACACAGCTGGACGCTGGAAAATAAGTTTTTTAATGGTAAAATACATGATAAGTGAAGAGCACAGATGAGAACAATTAAAGGGAAAGAGCCAATGCCTCATCCTCCGCCTCAGAGAACACGTCCTGTGCCAGGTGGTAATGGGCTCTCTTTTCAGAAAGCACCTTTAACTCACCTGCACAGAATACTTCAATATAATTTGCCTTATGATTATGCCACCAATGACAATCATAGCTCTTCATGTATTTTATCTCAAATTCCATCTTTAAAAAAACATTTTCTGTGTGAACCAGCTTTGACTTCAGAGTCTTATTTATTACATAAATGGTTAGATGATTGGATGCATACATTTCTTGTTCTCACCTCTATATTAACATAGGTGAATGTGAATGACAAGAAGAGAAAAACTAATTAAAACATTTTATTAAATGGGGTTATCGGGTAAATAGTAATAAATATTCAAGGGAATTCTGAAGGAAATAAATAGGTCACCGAAAGTCCTTTAAGCATTTATTTTGAAGACAGAAAAATTCATTTTTTTCACTTTTAATATAAATAAAAATCATAACAATTCAGTAGTTGGATATATATATATATATATATATATATATATATATATATATATAGTCATTAGTATGTTTTGATTTGTGTACATTTCATCATATATCTACAAAAGTATTTGCATGGCCTATACTTTATATTTCTTATAAAAGATCAAAACAAATTTCACATTATTGATAGGGAAACATACATATCTTACTAAAAAAGATATTTCAAGAGGTATTAGACCTTACATGGCCTATGTATTTTATTCCATGGTAGGTAATGTGTCTTTTGAATAAAGATTCTACACACTTAAAAAATGATGTAGACTGACAAAGCTTTGACACAGCTTTTCATAGCACAATATAGTAGTTAATAATTGCACAAGAAATTCAGCTTCTGTTACTCAACTCCAAACCTACACTTAGGATAACTGGGCTAGCGATATTCAAACTACACTTACTTTTATTTTCATCTAATTTTAGATAATTTCTGTATACTAAGTGTACTACAGATATATATAGAAACGAAAAAAAAAATGTATTTATTCCTTCTTCTTTGATTCCTATTCTGAGTACCAGTACATTCTCATCTTATAAGCACTATGTGATTTAATTTTCTAAAATCAGCACTGATATTGGCATATTGTTCAGAACTGCTATTATCAGTCAGATTAGGCCCTGTGCAGGGCCCAACACTTATTAGCTTCTTGTGTATCTGCCACAAGCAGGGAACAACCTCACCTCAAGATCTAAACCCAGATGGATGGTGACTACCTTTGAATCATTTAAATACCTGTGTTCGACTTGAGCATTTTTCAATTTGCTCAATTTGCTACTTAAGTTAATAATTTAAAACCTGTTGTTTGTGAAGGGACACTTATAAATGAAAGTAGTTGGGGTGGAAGAAGAGCAAACTTCTATTGCATTTGACTATTATGTTTTAATGACAATTACAGGACAAAAGATTAACAAACAGAGAGATTTCATGGCAGACAAAACACCTGCTAAATATCTTCTTTTTATACAGAAGGGCAAATTTTATCACAAATCACACTCAAAATGCAATTATAAAGGTTGTAGAATTACAGATACATTGAATTTCTGGGTTCATCACAAATCTTATGTGAAAATTATGACATGAATATGGAAGGAGAAGTACCTAAGAACATAGGACTTAAAGTTATTATAAACAGACTCAAATAAAACTGAGAAGATTGAACTTTAAAATCTCTCTGAATCATCTTTGTTAGTAAAAGAATGCCTGTTTGTCCTCCAATATTTCTATGGCCTGTATATTTGATGTCTTTCAAATTTAAGCAGAAACTTAATTTCTAAAGTCATATGTTGATGCGATTTACAGTCTGGGTCTTTGGGAGGTAACTACTGAAGCACGCTGTTGAAGGTAGTGTCCTAATGAGGAAGAGATATTCACATAAGCAACACTGATCTTTCTCACCATTTGATGTACTGAGTCAACTTGTGACTGCAGAAAATTTCTACAAACAAGTTGCCATACTCCTAGATTGAACTATGAGCTAAATAAAGTGGACAGTATAAAGGATTCACTTACAGCAACAGAAAAAGACTAAGATAATTCTCTAATGAAAGTCTTGCTTTTCTTGAAGATCCTTTGCTTACCTCATTGTAGGTAGCTGACTGCAAAAACTTAGTTGTTTTCATGTAAATCCTTTTGATATCTTGTTATATTTTCTAGTACAAAGAACAGAATTATAGATTGAATATATAAATGCATCATTTGACTCAAAGCGGATAAATTAACAAAGCAATCCTTTGGTCAGTCTATAGAGAAAGACAAATTGCAATATGTTTGGAAAGAAATCAAGTGATGGTAAATCGATCGGTAGAGTTAGCTCTTTATCATAAGCCTTTTCTGTATAAGTGCATTTAGCAGGCAAGAAGTTATAATGTTATTTTGTAAAGATAGATTGGTTACAATTTGCCTAATTGCTTTTACTTGAACTTGCTTGTGTTAGGCATACAATAAGACCGAGCTTATGAAATTAGACATTTGCAGTACATTTATCATAAATTATACCCACAGACTCATCCACTGTATCCCATTATCAAGAGAGTGAGCCCAGTAGAACTCTTTTCATCATGGCAATGAGATATGCACATTAGCACAATGATAATCTCCGTGGTAACTGAGTCTAAGATGGATAGAGGAAAATGCTCTTTTTACAATGTGTTCAATGATTGCAATAGGATTAGGAATAGTTTCTTACAGTGTTAAAATTGAGTATCAGGACTCAATGGCAAACAACAAAGTTAGTGTAATTTTCCTCACTCAAAGTAAGGTCAAATTGGTCAGAATATTTAAAGCAGAAAGTAATACCATATTCCTGAGGGAGGTGCAAAGACCACTGTGATTGTTAAATACTAAAAAATCAGGGTTTGTGGTGACTATTAAACTATGTATCCAGTTAACTCACCTATTCTGTCTTGGGAAAGGCCAAAGGATCTTATAAAATTAGTATAAATTATACTTGTTTTTCAGATATGTTTAGTAAAAAACTATACATTGAAATAAAAATTTTTTTTTTTCTCAGTATACAAGGTCATCCAGATGCAATTACAACTTGTCGGAAAGAGTAGCTTTGTATATTTGTTGTTGTGTTTCAAGACTTTGTGAGTTGTCCTGCTTTTGCCATAATCTGGATAGCACTGATATTCAAATGAATATTTTCCATATTCTTTCACCAAATTGATGATAACTGGATTAGTGAATATAGCAAATGAGAAGAATAAATGAAAAAAATACCTTAGTAGAAGGAAATCCAAGATTGGAATCAAACATCCCAAAAATTGATGCTTTGAACCCCTATATTTAGTGCTCTGGAACATGAAAAGAAAATCCCTTGGAGAAGTTTAAAAAAAGGATTCTGCACTCTGAATCATTTTTGCTCAGAAGCAATCTGTCACTCATAACTTTTATAGCAGGCTCTTAGTCTGAGGTCAGAGCAAGAGAAATCTCTTTTGGAAATTACCCTAAAACAGAGCAATGAAATGATCTGAGCACTCTTCATAGCAGTCCATTGATATGTATAATGTACTTTCAAGCAAAATTGTTCTATTAAATGCATAACAAAGACCACTAAGTATGTCTTGAAGACTTCCATTGTTTTGAAACAACAGCTTTTACTCTACTGAAAATATGCTCATTGCCTAATGAAAAATGCTTTCTGTCTTGCGTTTGGTCCCTATGTAAATGAAAACTAAGAGATGAGACTTAAAGACATCGTGCATCCTGACTTAACGATATGGATTGGGCATTTTCCCACCCACCAAATTATGAACGTGAGCACTGAGAGATGCTGTCAATCTCCAAACATAGATAATAGTAAGAGGTCATGGTCAGGTTAGTAAATTACGAACAGGTAAGTGGAATGAGAAGGCAGTTCAAATTTCTTTGACACTTGCACTCACTGCACTGGTATTTCTTTTAGCTCTTTTTACAGAGTTCTTTTTAAGAAGTTGATTGAAGAGCAAACATCTTAAATCTTTTGTCAATGTGACAGGCTATACAATGAAGGGAATAGCAACCTTACATTCTTAATAAGAAAAAAATCTGATAGAAAGGAAATAGATCTATGACAAAAATACTTGAACATTCTAATAGAGATAGAATTTCTAATGTGATAGCAATCAGTGTTATGATGATTTCACAATCAACTTAGTACAATTTTTGGTATGCAATATAATACAGTGTATGCCATGCTGGAAGACAGAATAGACAGCACTACATGAGCTTTAGAAGAACTGTCACAGAGAGCTTAACTTGCCTTTCAGAATTTTGAGCCTATGTGTTGAAATCCAAATGGCTGATTTAAAGTATACCCCAAAAGAGTAAAACAAAATATCTCTATATTGTGGGAATAAAATTGAAGAGCCATCATATTTTTTATATTAAGTGTAAATGTATCTAGGTCTATCCTTTTAATTTTTATGCAACAGAACTCAAAATAGTTAGTTGAACTGGAAAATGTATTAGATAGTACCCCTGAAAAATGATTAAGTGTCATTGGTGTCCAATGAGGAAGTGTTTTTTCTAGTTAGATAAAAACAATACATAGTAAGAAAATGATGGAGACTTTCAGCAAAACAAGAGCAAAAATGTTTCCTCCGATACAAATACTGTGAAGAGACTCGTTCACTGCTATTTAATTATCTAGCAAATAGTAATCCATGTATTTTTCAGTGTATATACTTTATGTATGATATAAAATGAGAATTCAGATAATAAAGCATTTCATGACCATAGAAATACATGGCTCTTCTGATTTTAAATGCATGTTTTCTGTTTTGTAATTTTTTGTTTATTAAAAATGTCCTAAGCTAGATTACTATATATTATTAAATGTGGGACAAAAATTCCAGGTATTATATAGGTGAGAAGAATATTCCAGATATTATATAATTTGATTTCCATAAATCTATATTTTACTATACTTGCTTATGGCTTTCAGAAAACCCATAACTACGAAAATTATGCATAAGTTATCTCTCTTTCTCTTACTTGTTCCAGTATTGAAATGCGTGGCTTTTAAGGGCTCCAGGGATACTGAAAGATTTATACATTAGTTTGGGTTCTATCATGGAAAAGGGACTTGGATTAATTATGGTGACAGGGAGAGGTTTAATAGAAACTGGTCAGATTTGTGGAAAATTGCAAAAAATAAACAAGAAAAATCCAAGAGACAGAGATGTTACTACAAGGAAGAGTTCTATCTCCACTGGAGGGAAAACAGAGAGGGTTGGTGCTGCAGTCATAACAGAAGCTTGGAGATAACACCTACAGAGCTAAAAGCTAGTTCTATGTAGAAGATTCTGTGAACTTAATGTTGGTACTCAGAGGTTCAAAGAAGCCAAACCTATGAATATGAGAACGAGTTAGAAAACAGAACTACAGGAATATACAGGTGAGCATGAACTTTTTTAAAGGGAAAGGGACACCTGTTCTTTCAAATTTTGCTTGTAGCTTGCATTTAATATTCACAACTGACAGACTCTCACATGAGGTAAATGAGCTCAACAAAAGAATTGTAACTTACAGTGCTCCTGTCCTACAATGAGAAAGAAGAGGAAGGTGAACTTAAATCCAATTAAGAGACAAAAGTTTATAACACTCTGATTTTTGAAAAAATAAAATACCTGGTAGAAACTTTTTAAACCACTAAAAATGAGATGTATGGAAATGGCCATTATTTCTCTTTAAAGGGAAATTGACTTTTAAATATTAAGATATATAATTTCTCTGAGGGTATAAGAATCCCTGCACCATAGTAGAAGGTTAAATCTTGTCTGAGTTGAAACTTTTCTTGCAATAGCAGTTTCAGAAAAATTATAAATTCAGTTTTGCTAGTCATTCTATTTTTTTAAATTACGGATACTACTATTTGCTGAGCGTATATACTACAAATTTAAATGATAGGTCTATATACGCTCAGCATTAATTAAGGCATTGCAGGGAATGTAAATAAAGAAGTTTAAGAAGATAAAAATAGAAAAAAAAGTAGCAGAAAGAGCTTCCTGGTAAAACTTTATCTAAAAATTATGACAGGATTAAATTAATAGTTTGTGATGGCGTCAAGCCTTCTGAGTTTCTTTAACAAAGCTTCACAGTAGTATGCCTTAAAGCTGCTGACAAAAGAAAGACAAAGTGCAAAGACTGGGAGATATTTGTCTTTCTTCATAAATGGTATATATCCTAAATATAGAATTTATAGTTGTTAGTAGATCTACAGTCATTTTTCCATTCAGAAAATAAGCATCAATATTTTCTTTTTTGAAACCATGTTTTTAATGACCAAGGGATCAAACTATGGAAACACAGGAACAGCACGATAGTTTACTAGATCAAGCTTGTGGAGCACACAAACATAGTTGTCAGTTTTCGTTCGTAAGTAACCTATCATCCGCAATTTTCTTGGAGGGCACAATAATAAGTATATTTTTATTTTATGGTGAATTGCAATTGGGTCATTGCACAATTCCTAGGCTTCCCTAAATGTCCTTACTAAATTTCTTGCGGACGTCCACTAGTCAAGAAAAGACTCGGCCTTTGTACAGTTGATTCTCTACATAATGCTACTAAATCTTCACAACTTTTACTCAACTTCTAAATCTGTGGATCCATCATCCAGCCTATCACTTGTTCCAAAACTGTTCTTCAGAGGTTTGAAGAGAGCTACAATTACCAATGTTGAAATGTCAGGTTAAATATCTATTTCTTATTTATCTAGAAGTTGATTAGTTTAATATTATCAAACTAGAATTTTTTTTTTCAAAATCAAATATCAAAATCTTTTAAATTTATATATTTAAATCAAAATATTTTTCTGTAGAATTGTAAGACTTTTTATACCACTTTTAGGGGTGTGTGTGTGTGTGTGTGTGTGTGTGTGTGTGTGTGTGTGTGTGCGTGTGCGTACAGGTGGCACTGGGGATTAATTCCAAGGCTTTTACATTGCAGTCCAATTTTATTTATTTTTTATTCTGAATTCTTGAGACAGGGCCTCCATAATTTGCTATGTTGCCCAAGCTGGGCTAAAAATTAATGATTCTTCTGGTTCATCTTCCCAGAGTGCTGGAATTACAGTCCTGTGCCAGAGAAATTATAGCCCCATATCATAATTTTCATTCTTAGAATTAAATAAGTATGAAGTATAATTTAACATTTTTTATTAGTGCCTATGGGATTCATACATTTTTCACACTTTAATTTGTGCCACGTTTGTTTGTAAACTCTAATTAAGCCGTACACGTATCCATGATTGAACAGACTGACCATGTTCAGGAACACATGGATGAATGAGAGTGCCCCTCCCCCACCGCCAAGCACAGGCCACTCACGAGAGTTGCTCATACGCGATTCAGGAGGTACACATGGAAACAAAGGTTTCTCTATGATGTAATGGAAGAGTGTGACGTTAGAACGAGTGGTTGGGTTCCTGATGACCACCTGAGTGTATCTGTAGAGTTAGACTGGGGTCATATTTGGAAGGTGAATAGAAACCTATCATAAACAATATTAGAGACCCATTCACTGATCCATATTAAGCAGTAAAACTTACCAAGAGTATAATCAGTATTTTCCTGAAGTAATAAAATTTACTATTTTATTGGCTTATCAATTGAGCTAATATATTAGATAAAAAGCTACTTTATATATATGATCCTATTTGCGATTTTGAATGTATAAATGACATATAAAAATCAAATTGATTCTAATGCCATAGGAATTCTTGAAATTGTCTAAGCTGGGAAATAATATTCTCGGCAGGTTCTGGTGTGGTTGTTAGTCATAACATACACAACGTGTTGCTCCATAGTTAGAGTATTTGCCTAGTGAGAACAAAGGCCTGGCTCCGTTTCTCCAGCTGTACATAAGCAAGATAAGGTGGTGTGTGCCTGGTATCCTGGCATTCAGGAGGGTGAGGCAGGAGGATTGTCTTGAGTTAGTTCAAGGCTAGCCAGGGCCACATAGTGAATTCAGGATAAGCACGGACTGCAGAGCACGACTGTGTCTCAAAACAAGAATAAAACCAAAATAAAATAAACAAAAGCAAATGAAATTCTGTCTGATACCTCAATCCAATTACACCCAAATTACATTTTTATAAACTTTTTACTGGAGTTAGTAACAATGCAGTTTTTTTTTTTTTAATTTAGACATCTACAAGTGCATGATTTTATGTTCTGTAAATGGCTCTAAAATGGAAAGAAGAGGACAATTTCCTGAAACAATAGACCTTAAAGACCATATTTACTGTAAGATTTTTTTTGTTTGTATACAAAAGACACATCAAGACTCTATCTCATTGTGGTGCCATTAGATGTTTTACTTAACATAATATTTTAACAATTCCCGTTTGGTTTTATTATTGCTTCAATTATATTTAATCTGGAAAGCTGCATCTTAAGAATGAATGCGGCTTTTGTCCCAGAGTTATTTGAATTAATAATGTACTATGACTTATTAAAACAGGTGTTTGTTTTTACAACTTAATTTTTTTAAAAAATATGGAAACATAAACAGTCATTACACAACAATAACCTATGCAGAGTTTCCACAGCTGTATCTTCAACATTTTCAGGGGCTCTGGGAGTCATTCTTTCTTTCCTGACCATCTGCAATCCTTACATAGGGTTGTAGCAGGTGTTATGTAGCTTCTGAAACAACACCCTTATTTTTTTCCCAAAATAGGGAGTCAGCTAGTATTAGAAAATAAGAAAAAAGTACTCATCTCAAGGAGGGTCTTTATGCCTACATGTCTTGAACACTGAGGCAGACCTTTTAGAAAGAACATAGAAAAATATTCCCTAAGAATAAGCTTTACTTTCACCTTAAGGTACTTCAAGTATGGTTATCATAACGGTTAATTATTCTGTTTTGCCTCCTGAGTACAATGTTTCCAGAAGCTGTTATAACGAACAAAAATATACAGCTGCATTTGTAAGGGAGAGAAAAGGTCACTTTCTCCAATTTTCTATTATTTATGATATGTCATGAATCCAAGGTTTAATCATGTTAGAGGAATTTTGAGTTTTCTATGCACTGTGAAATACCTTTCTCTGATTTTAGATGACATATTGATTCTAGATTTTTTTGCTAAACATGGTGGTATTTTGCTTCCTTCTGATTAGTTCAGTTCATACTTCTGAAAATGGCACTGTCAAGCTGTTCATTTACATTCTCTATTTTTTCCTATTTTTATTAATATACATATGTAATACATAGTGTTTGCAATGAATTTGGGGATTTCGTGCACATATGTATCATATCAACTTTACAAACCCTTCCCATTTTTGACCCTCCCACCCCTTCCCTATCCCTTCCTACAACTCCAGCTATCACTTCATGTGGTTCTATAGAATGTCCGTGTTCTGGGTTTTCCAAGTCAGAGAAACTGTACAGTACTTAACATACTAATCTTCTGCACCTAAATCATTTCACTTAAGTCGCCATTCCTCTTATTTTTAACATAATTTACAGCTATAAAGAGTATTTTTTTATTTTGCACTTTCCATTGAACAAGATTGCAAACAATATCTATAATGAGATAGTATTAATTCTACCGCAATCGCATTTTACTTTTAATGAGTAATTTTTATTTTGTTTTCTGCATTTCTATTTTCAGTAAAGTAACAGATAATAAATTTAAGTTTTGCCCTCTTTTTATTACCCTACTACAAAAGGTATGTATAGAATGATTGCGGTTTTTGTCATTAAAAAGTGAAACATATACATTTACTTGGTGAAAAGTAACTAAGTGAATATTACGTTCATATGTACTTGTATTTTGAGCCAGTGTTGACGCTGAGTTACATAGGCTGGCTGGAACTTGCTAGCCCTGCTTCCCCTTCCCAGAGTGCTAGGGGTTTCCAGTGCCTATGTTAATAAATTGCTAAGTTTTCATTAAATTGTTTACCTTTGGTGGTGGCTAATTTTATGTGAAGTTGAATCCTTGGACGAGATTATATATAATTTAAATTTATAGACTGTATAAGCTGATTAAAAATGTATGATTAGGTTCTTCAAGCAAGAGAGAATTCTTCAAAAATATTTATAATATTATTTAACTGATATTGTGATTGGAGAATATATATATTATATATATCTTATACAGGGTTTCATTCTGTACTCCAGGCAAGCCCTGAAATCACTATGTGATGCTGACTTGAAATTCTTGACAATCCTCCTACTTCCGTGTCCAGGCATTTGCCATCAGACCTAGAAGTGGTGAATTATATAGAGAATGTCACATTAAGCTCATTCAAGATTCTGTTCCTTTCTTTAATTACTGTCCCAATTTAACACTTATTCCAGAAAACATAAAAGTGTTAGACTATATATTAATATATTGCATATTCTTTGTCTTTTTTATTTTCAGGTTTTTATTCTTCTATAACAAAAGTGATAGTATGAGTTAAACATTAAACCAGAATAAAGTTTTGCTTATGTTGCTCTTTAAAATGGCTTGAAAATTTGAACCACCTTTATCTAACCGGTCGCTTACATAAAGACAAAAAACCCAATAGAATAAGAAATAAACTACTGTGATACCATATTCTTACTACTCCATTGATGTGAGCTGCCATCTACAAAGCCACAATCTCTCTCTCTTCTTTTAAACTTTATTTTTCCTTCCTTTGCCCATAACTCTGGGGTGTGTCTGAGTTGGCCATGATTCCTTGAAAGAATCATTTAGAAGTTCCCTGAAGCTGTGTCATCAAATCACAGTACCCCACGATGCAGAGTGAGACACTGTCTCAAAAAAACAAAACAGAACAGAACAAAACTCAAGCCCCAGTGTGTAGAAGGTAGTTGAAGTAAATGTGTTGATAAGTGCTAGCAAGGGCCTAGAGGATGCATATAACAAAACCCATTTTTAAGTCACAGTTACATGTAGACTGAAGACGAGATGGAAGGATTGTTAACAGACAAAAATCTAGCCTTCTTTTTTATAGCTCTACTCATACTAAGTGGGAGAAAAAGTGCCTCACTCATGCAGATATTTGAAAACTTTATTTTTTTAATTTTTGAGTTTGGAGTAGTAGGCTATTTTAAAATTTTGTAATCTATACCCAAAATCATATCAGTATGATAACATAGACTGAAAATTTCATACCCTCGGAGACATGGTGTGTTTGTTTATTGTCTGTAACCAAATTAAATAAATGTTTATATTCTTGCTATCACTACTTCTGCTGCAAGCACATAAATACAAATGTACTGGAAGCATCGACACTGTGCTCGTATTGAATGTGATTAGTTTGTGGTTGTGGAAACCTTTCTGGCTTCTTTCTGATCTTATTCAATATTTCAAAATTGAAAGAAATCGGCATCTTTTGGTCCATGTTAGTATTGCTTAAAGGAGCATTTCTTATGTTTTCCAGCTGTGCACAGCTTTTCCGCTCTCCCATTAATTTGTCATTTCTTTGGTCAGTGTATTTATCTTCATATTCCATTTCTTATATTTCTGACTGCTCAGTCACATCTATTTTTCCCCCGCTTATATTTCTGAGATATACTAGAGTGGTGTTCGAGTATTTAGTGGTGTTTAATGGTGTTTAATGTTGAAGTGTTTGACAGGTTTGAGCTCTAGGCTTATCTCCAATACTAATTATGATATTGGAAGTGTTACCTGAAAGACAGTTATCAAAACATGGAGATGTTTAAGGCAATTGTTTCTTAAGGCCACTATGGGAAGCAGAGAGTATGTTAAATGATTATCTTAGCTTGTAAGCCATTCTATTTAATATCCTAGCAATGTTCAGATACTCCTGAAGAGCAATGCTGTACATTTACTCATTATTGTTGATTGTTTTTACTTCTCTGATATTTTGGACAACATCTCTTTCAAGTTCATGGATTTACGCATATTGCCACTGGCTATATAGTGTGAAACTCTGTATGGCATTACTTACATAGATTAAATACGGATGATGTTGTCTGAAGTATCAGTATGCTACCTCAGGAGCACTTGAACCAAGTTAGGACACAACAGAAGAAAAAAAGGAACCCTTTAATTTCAAGTCAAATGACATGGCCAAAGTTCTTGCCAATATAGAAGCTTTCTCTTTTTTTTTGTGCCTAGACAATCTACATGTACTTTGAATAAATTAACTAAAAGTGCTGTGTCTAGAAAGCACGGTCCCTGGTCCCTTGTCCCTTTCTGGCCCCAAGGGATGTAAATGTTTGATGCAAATGAAGTGTGCCTATTGTAGCTTCTTTTTCAGGCAAAGGAGGTTGACATGAAACCCTCCTACAGATACTATTTTGTAAATTTAATTTATTTTTAACTGATGCATAAAACATAAAGGTATATATTATTAGTGAATATCATGCACCATGTGACATTTGAACACATGAATACATTCTACATTATTTCAATTAACTTAATTATATCTACTTCCTCGAATACTCCCTGTTTATGATGATATTGTTCACAATTCCTTTAATTTTGTGAAATATATCACACATAAATGTCATTGGCTCTAATACATTATAAATAGCAATTTTTATTTATATAGCTACAGTATGTTTCTTCCATTAATGTTTTATCAGAAAAGAACAAATTTAACCCAATGCCTCCACGTAACTACTGCATTCTGTGCTGGGAGCTGTTCTGGGCGATATTGGCTGGTTGCTGCAGTGGAAATATTTTCTCACATGTAGTTCATCATATTCCGCTCAAGCTGTACTTCCAGTCTCTGTTTTTTTGACCTCTGTAGAAAATAGAAAAATTATGAGAGGTTTTACCTTGTAGTGGGAGAATGCTTTTTTGTTTTGTTTTGTTTTTGTTTATAGGAAGAAAGCATTTTCAATATTGGCAATATAGCAATGTATGTAGAAAGCCACTTTAGTGGTTCTATGAAATGTGTCTAATAAAACAGTCACTGTTTTTTTTTTTAATTCCCTTTCACAACCTTCCATTGTAAGGTCTGAATGAGGGATAACGTGGCATTTACTAAGTGTCGGGTATAACGCAAACACATCCTGTGTTCAGAGTAGATCATGGCCTCCCAAGCTTAAGAACTCAATCAGAAGAGCTGATGTCACCCCACCTTGACATACGTGATCCTGGATTCACAGAAGGAAACACAATACTGACATGAGGAGGTAGTATGGTCTCAAATATAAAATATGACAATATGTAAATTTCTTTCAAGTTTTAAAGATCCTGACACCAATACTTTTGTTTTATTATTTCTCTCTACCTTAAAGCCCATCATATACAATGAAAAGGACATCTAAATAATAAATGAATCACTATATTCTGCATCTACTCACCTTTCTTTATTGTTTTCTCTTAGATGTTTGATAATATTTTTAGTGTAGATAAGTAACATTGTTTATTTCCATTTGTTTGGCATTTCATTCCAATTGCACATAGTTCTTTTTGTTATTTCAACTAATATGATAAAAATTATTGACATTCTTACATAGTAGAAAACTGACAGTCAAAGAGGAAAAATGAAATGGATGTTGATTTCAGGTGTTAACCTCGACTTTTGCTGCCCAAATAGAAGTAAATTATTATTTTCAGATTTTCCCACTCAATTTTGAAAAGATACTACTCTGAATCACAAATAATATTATTCCAGAAAAGTTGTATTTACTAAAGAACACTTTCTGTGCCACAATTTTAGTTTTTATTTTGATCTTTATAGTAACACTCTGACTTAAATATCACTAAATATTATCATTTTCTATATTCTTTTTAATTTTATGGTGATTGTGGAAGCTTTTGCTATTGGAACCAAAGTTTGAAAAGCAACAAGTATATGAGTCTCTAAGAAGTATATATAAATTTGAGCATATAGAGGTGAAACATCGAACGGTCTCTCTAATATGAGAGACCCAGATCACAACTCCTTTGGAATTTATGGAACTTAAGATGAGAGACAAAGTGAAAGAGGGGAGCAGGGTGGGGGAGGTGGGAGGGCAGGGTGGGTAGGCGGAGGGACAAAAGGAGAGTGGAAAAGCCCTTGTCACCTTGACAAGATAAGTATGAGCACAAAATGCTCAACTCCATTGCAAACCTTGAATTTTGCACGTATACATATCAATAAAATGTGGGGGAAAATTTGAGCATATAGAAAAGTTGATAGAATTTGTTCTTTGGATTATATATTATTTATATATCTAATAGCAATGGAATGAAGTGATAATACCATTTAATTAAATCAAGATAGAAAAAACCTCCAGCCTAGAGACTGGTTCAGACTGGTCATGGTAATCATCACATTAAAGGTTATTTTACCAAATACAGCAGGCTAATTTTTAAACTGATAATTTTATTTAGCTCATGAACTATGTAATAAACATCCAAAAGGCCCTGGGTAAATGAAAAAGTTTTCCTGACCCTAAAAACTTTACATAAACACATTTGATTGAAATTATAATTATGTTGACATTTAATTATCATTATAAGTCTCTGTATTGATACGTATATATTTACATCCCTGTCTACCTTTGTCTGGGACATCAATAGAGATGTACCTACTCACTTCTAAGAAATGCTAAACAGTGTGAGCCTCAGTCAGCTGTTGGAACTAAAATTATACTTGTTGAACTTTATTGTTGATTTACAAATCATTTTCTTATATATTCTTTTATATTTTTAAAGGATAATTCATAAGATGTAAGTGGTATTTATCAAATAATCCCCCCCCCCATTTTGTTGATATGTATTAGTGCAAAATTTAAGGTTTACAATGAAGTTTAGCATTTTGTGCACCTAAGTACCTTGTCAAGATAACAAGGACTATCCCACTTTCCTTTTGTCCCTCCCCCTACCCTCTGTTTTACTTCGTTTTTCTTTTTAAGTTCCATAAGAGTTGTGATCTGGGTCTCCCATAGATCATTTTATGTATTACTTTTCAATTTATATCAAATTTTAGACAAAGAAATACATCAAAAGTGTTACACAATGCTATTGTGAAATTCTTAAATATTTCAATCAAAAATTAAAAATTAAAGAAAGTCATGACATCCATATGACATGTGGAATTGCACACACAGAAATTAATTTTTAAAATAGTAGAATACTACATAATGTGATAGAAGAATAAAAAGGTAATATACTCTATGCCTAGCTTTGGACTCAGGACCATCAGCCTGCCTCAGCCTCTTGAGTGCCGGGACTAAAGTAGTGCAGCACCACACCCTTTATATGGTGCTGGAGAATCAAACTCAAGGCCTTGTGATTGCATGGCAAGTGCTGTAACCGCTCTACCATTCCTCCAGCCCCATGAACAAGTTTTTTTTTTTTTTCCTTCAATTTCTTTTCTGTGCACTAATTTCAAAGAAAACTGCATGTATTTAAAGCTGTAAGGAAGAAGTATATGGGAAACGGTAAGCTAAGATAGTTATATTAAAAACACAAATACTGGCTTATAAATACCAGGAGAATGAGCCAACCTAACTCTAATGTAGTTTCAATTCATACCCTATTTAATTTCTTTCTATTATGTGAAGTAGCTTCACATCACTAAGGCAACACACAAGAAAACGTAATTTAAATATTCTCTGTTATATAATGCCATTCAAATAATAAAATCTCAAGAATTAAACAATTATTTTCAAGTGTCTTTGAGTACTGCAGGAAACACTAAGCTAAGAAATACGTGCCCTCTCATCTTCAAGGAGTCTATTAGTGAGGCCCTTATTCACCAAACCAACTTTGCGAGGAAGATTAAAGTTTAAACTAAACATAAAGCATCTATACAACAAAACAAGAATTGAGAGAATTAATTAAATTTGTGGATAAATAAGATAACCAGCTTCAAGATTAAAACTCAGTATTACATAAACGGAATGAAAACAGGATTCATCTTTCTAGTCTCACTAACAGTATAGTTAATAGAGAGTATTCACGAAACCTAATTTGGATTACATAGTGTTTCATGGATATTGCGATTGGTTTTCTTTATGACTACATAGATTTTAGTAAACTTGAAGGCACTACAAGCACTACCAGCCAGAAGTCATTTCAAATTTAAAACTGCAAGCAATTTATGAAAACACATAGTAATGGTAGCAGCTTTTTCCTTCTTGCTGACATATGCCTTCCAACTTTTATCTAGTCATAAAATTATACTGCATTAGGGATAAACCAGGCCTATTGATGAACCAGGCCAACTTCTGTATTATCTCCATTGATTTTTGTTTTCCATTGGTTTTAAGAGCCTTTTTGGAAAATGACAAAGTGCTCTGGAAGAAGTCTACTTAAAAAGTTTGATAAAAATGGTTAATATAAATTTGTTTGATAGCAGTAATAGAAGGTTAGACTGAGCTTTTCCCAAAAATACATACACACACACACACACACACACACACACGGGCAGAGAAGGAGGGAGAGAGAAAGAAAGCTATACGGTTATGTTAAAAACAATGTAAAAAACCAGTAAGTTATTTTCTTTGTTGTTAAGTTTATCGTCAAGCCAGGGGGATTAAATAAAGAATATAGAAGCTAAATTAAAAAAAAATAAATTCAGATAAAATAATTGAAGGTGAGGCACTCCTGGTTATGGGACTACATGTTCATAAGAAGTAGGGACAGTGAGGTTGTGAGTACCTGGGCTGTAGAGTTTTTATCGTTGCTCCCTTCCGTGGATGAATACGCGACCTTTATCGCCTGTCCTGAAATAGAATCTCACCGTTATTTCACTTCCGCGTGCAGCCTTCATAGTGTATGTTCCTCTGACTTTCAAAATGCTTCCAGAATTCCCCGCCTCCTCTTGATCCAACAGACTTCTTTTCTCTCTTTGACTATATCAATAATGTATGGATTGTACGGTTTCCGATTTTCTTCCTTTCATATTTTCTGTTGGCTATCAAAAAAGTGGTGAAACCTATTTTAGAACTAAATCAACGTTCTTTCTATGCTTTTATTTTGCCTGATTGTCCATGAATGCTCAGTTAGGTCAGCTGCCTTCCAACAGTCACACGACATCATTCGCAACCTCCTGCCTCCTCACTTCTCTTTATTTCTGAAGTTACTAAGTTACTGTTCTTTCATGTGTATATCTAACCATGTGTATATTTTTCAGTTTTTTCGTTCACTGTCTTCTTCTATCTGTTCTCTACCTTCCTGCTAGGAAGCTCTCTGTAGCTTGTTTTGTTTTGTTTTGTTTTGTTTGTCCTACATTGTCTCCTTGAACTTTAAGATTTCAGGTATTCCATGCTCAGCAAGGGCTGCTCGGTTCTCCTAAACACTTCTTTACTTCTTCTGTCATGTATCTTTCGCTGGTCTCTCTGCTGTGGTGTGCATACTAGTACTTTTATTTTTTAAAAAAAGCAAAGCACAATCATTTCTGCTTAATTTGGTATACTTTCTTCTCTACTCCGTCTTCGTGTCTCCTGACACATGGATTCTCCAGGGATATCTGTGGAAGTAGTAAATGAACTCAGTAGACTGTGTTGCTGTAGGTTTTCTAGGAGGAAAAAGTTCTATAGACCCTTTAACAAATTCTTATATTCTTTTAGATCCTTTGTTTATTCTTCAAATAATTACAGGGAATGAAATTCTCTTACCTCTAAGGTCTTGCAGAATCTTTAAAATGGCCTAAAATGTCCTACAGTCTCATATCCCATCACCGCTTAGCCACAATTCTCTATTCATTTCTCCTAAGTTTTGACCATGCTAGACTTCTCACAAAACTGGGCATGCGTCCAACTGCGTCCAGTTGCACCGCGCTTTATTCAGACGTGAATGCTCTCCATGGCCTCCGCATTTCCACCAGACCTTCTCACTGAAATCTAAAGAATAAATATTTTATAAATAGCATACAAGGAGACAAGTATTACAAAAGCTGTTTTTTTCATCAATGCCTACAATTTCACTACACAAGTATGTAATTTTTAGGTATGTAAAGAAAATCAAAGCTTTCATTTTAAGTTCCATAAGAGTTGTGATCTGGGTCTCTCATATCAGAGAGACCATTCGATGTTTCACCTTCTGCTTCTGACTCACTTCAATAAGCATGATGCTCTCAAGCTTCTTCCATTTGCCTGCAAAAGCCTCCACGCTGTTGGACTTTATAGATGCATAGTATTCCACTGTGTGAAAAACAAAGTGAAACAGGGGATAGGGCGAGGGAAGGTGAGATGGGTAGGGGGGTGGGACAAAAGGAGAGTGGGAAAGTGCTTATCACCTTGACAAGATATGTATGTGCACAAAATGCTAAACTTCATTGTAAACCTTAAATTTTGCACTTATACATATCAATAAAATGGGGAGAAAAAAGAAAAAGAAAGGAAATCAAAGCTTAGGCTGCACTGCAGGTGTCTCACTGTTGGACTGAAAATTATCTGATGCTTTTATCTGATCCATTAAAAGTTCAATTAAAAACCCATGCCATCTTGTCTTCCCCAATTTAATGTGCCAAACAAAAACTATAATTTGTCTTGTAAAATAGTAAAACCTAATATGTTCCTACTTTGGATTATGGTTTTGTTCACTCATGATTATGTTTATTCTACCTTTTGAACATAGAAATTAAGTCTGCAAACGGAAAAAATCACCTTTGTAGATTTTTTTCCTATTCAAAGTGACTATAACATCTATTTACATAAATATTTTACTTTTAAAAATTGAAACTAAATATAAAGTGTTACTTTGAGTAGCAAGAGTTTTTAATATTTATAAAATTTTCAGCTTTTAATTTATTCATATATATACATTAAAAACACGTATCTATATGTTCAGATAGACATGTTTATATCTTACATTGATTTAGTTTCCTATAATAGTAATAGCAAGATAAACTGATTAACAAAATGAAAGTGGCTTAAAGTATTATTTAAAAGACAATATTTATAACCATTTAACCCCAATGTAAGATTTTTCATTATTTTTAATTTTTAATTACTAAATATATAATTATATATAAATTATATATAATAAATACATAATTTTGATTCAATGGAAAAGGAACAACAAGAAAATTATCTCTTGAAATGAGTTACATGTAATTAGTATATTGCTAATTATATATTTTGTTTTAATGCCTACCAATCAAGGATCCTCTAAAGCCTATCAGTTTATGTAGAAGGTTAACTATATAAAATAATTCAATTTATTTCCTAATTCAAACTGAAAAGTCATAGGAAGTTTTTCTGTTCTCTGTTGATTAATAAAGTAAATGTCCCTACATTTATTCCTGTAACATTTTAATGATATAATGAATTGAGTGCATTTTATGTTGCCTCAAAATTGCATCTATAAATTTCTCATCATTAATCATCACTAATATTTCAAAGTCAAAAAATTAAGTTCTAATTACAGTCATAGAAAACAGTCTGTGAATAAAGTGCTTCAGACATCTTAAGAGTATATGAGAAAGTAAGTCAGAAAGACATTTGTCTCGCGTGATCTGACTACATCCACGATAAAACCTATTTCACTTCAAATTAAATCTGGTAAGAAGTATTTGTACGAAATGTTCTGTATCATCACTTCAGGTACCCAACTTTTCTTAGTTACTTGTTCATTGTTAGGGCATAATACTCAACATCCACAACTTTCGTGAAGACAGACCTATTTCGCTCACAGTCTCAGAAGGCTCCACACAGTCCACTCAACGCAGCCTCAGTGGGGGAAGCACATGGTGGAGGTTGAAGGACACTGCAGACAGGAATCCGAATGAAGCAAGAGCACTCCAAGTCTGGAGACTCAGACAAGACCAGAGCCGTCCTAGGAAGAAGCCACAACAACAACGTTTCTTCCTCTTTCCTTTACTTAGCTCAGGCTGCCAGCCCACCCAGCCCTTTACCCCAAGTGTGGGTGGCCCTCCCTCATGCCCTGGTCCCCATTTCAATACCAAACAGCTGGAAGCTCTGCCTTGAGCACATCCCAGTCTCAACAAGCTAACACAAATTTTCCGGGTCAAACTCCAAGCATCTGCTCTTTTAAGTCAACCCTACCTCCCAACAGCACAAGTTTCCACAGTCATCCCACTACATCCAAATGCAGGAGGCTTTGGGGGACACTCCAAATTCAAACCATGGCACTGTTTGTACCTGCCAAGTGTTTAAATGTCCCTGTGCATTAGCAAATGATGAGACTGCTTTACTCAAAAGTTATTGCTCAGGAAAGAGAGGGGTTTTGGAGCCCATACTCTTTTCATAAAATGGATAGAGAAGTCTTGTTAAATTATTCAGTTTTAAGAATCTGTTCTTTGGACAAGACAACTTTTTTCACCATGTTGAGTGAATCCTTTAGCTAAAAATGTTTCCAGAATTCTTAGTTCTACAGAAACTTGAACAGGTGCCATTTAGTAGGGAGTCCTTTGCCTCAGGAACACACATCCAAAATAACATTTGACTTACGGTTCTTTAAGTTATTAAACCTATATCTTTTATGCTATTTTTAAAGAAAGAGGTCCAGATTTTATATCTCACATTAGAACCTTGAGAACACTGCATGTCCCCTATTAATAATTCCATTGTTTCTTTATTACAAGTGAGAAGGAGAAATATTAAGGTTTTATATGCCTCAATATTTTGTATGTCAGGCATTATTGGATTTAGATGATATCTGAGATCCACAACAATGGAATTAATTTGTAACCAATTCTAAATAAAAAAGAAACATAGAGTTAGCAAAATTATAAAATACGTGGTTGTAGTACTAATTACAGAAATCAAAGGCAAAATACAGAACCAAATAAAAATTAATAATATTATCTGCTGCTCTGTAAGCAATTGTCACAAACATAGAGCCTAAACCGACCTCCCCTCAGACAACAAACTTCCTTTTTCTCAACATCTGTAGGTCAGTAATCCAGACACAATGCTGCTGGAATCTAATTTTGTTCTTTATACAGCAAAGCAGACATCAAGATGTTGGCTGGGTTGGATTCAAGTCAGGAGCTCAAGATGAATACCAACTTCCAAGTCTATTCAGACTGCTGGCAGAATTCAATTCCTGGCAGGGACAGGACTAAGACCCGTTTTCTTACTGCAGCTGGGTTCCCCTCTCAGTTCCTAAAATCTTCCAAATTGCACATCCCATAGTGCCCTCAGTGTTCAGAGCCAGCAACAGATAATATCTCGTGTGTCAAAATTAAGGCACACTTTTAGTCTTTGATTTCAGGGAGAACTGTGCTCTTTATGAGAGCTGATCCAATTATATCTGGAGTAATTTGGATACTCTTTTTTTTTCCTGAATTCAACTATACTATATAAGTTACTCGATTATAGTGCTTGAAATCCATCATCTGCCATGTCTAAGGATCTATTAAAGTTGCCTGCACAAGGAGGTGGGAACTTTGAGAAATACCCAAGAACTCCATGTACCTATCATAAAAAACCTAAAACACCGTATTATGTGGAATACTGGAGTAGAATATATTGAATTGCATAAAAATTTGACCTTTCCAATGCATGAAACATTTAAAAAGAGTGTAATGTTGCTGTAAATCAGACACCCTCACTGAAACTTAGTTCTTCTAACCAAGTCTTTTCAACAAGCACTTTTTTTCCTTGTTTGGTAGCCATTTGAATAAAAGTAAATTTTATTTTCGTATAAAATCTTAGCCTGACAGAAATTGTGGACTATTTGTACATATCTATATTTAATATATAACTCAGCATTTTATGTATCATAGTAAATACTTTCCAAAATAAATAAATAAATAAAACTATGCATAATAAAAGTTACAGTAATTATTTTTAAATGCAAATAAAGTGAACTGAGAAAGGATCAGGAGCAGAACTGTGAGGTTTAAGTAAAAGTGAAGCTATCTAGTTCCTATTAAAAGCGATGACTGATCAAACCTCTGCTAATTCAGATTCAGAACATGTCTTAAGGGGCATTATGGGTAATTGCCATTCACACTAAATTACAAAGAAGCATTTATTTGGTTCTGATGGGGTAGGTATATCAGGTGAAGGAGATGTGAAGGTGACCAGCAGTACTAAGAAACAACCGTTTCTTAGCCTCTAAGGAGAAACTGTTCCACAAGAAAGACAAAGGAGGAGCTAGCTGAATGTGAAATTCATGTCAGGAAAGAGAAACATGGGAAGCATTCAAGTGTCCCAAGCTTTCATTGTTGAAGAATTTGCAAGCACTAGGTGAGTGGGATGCTAAATGTATCAGCAGAAGTCATGATATGTAAACCAAACTGTGACAGTTAAAATGTTTTGGGCCAAGATAAATTTAGCTTTAAATGTAGCAACAACATAGCAGTTGGCAGTGAAAGTTCCTTGAGGAATGATTAAAAATACAGACAGGGTTTTACTTACAGTCAACATTGATTTTAGAACAGTAGAAATATACAACACAAAGCTGTCATAAAATGGAATCTAAGGAGGACCGCAGAGTCCTGAGGCCTGGGGGCCACTACACCAATGGGAGACGCAGAGGTAGTGAGCAGAATGAGAGAGGAGGGACAGCCACACACTTCGTAGACTTGAGAACAGCTCCTGTGCTTAGAAACAGTTTTATTTTTATACCATCTGCATTATGAAATACAAAAAACTATTTTTTAAGGAATACACATAATAGTAACCCCAAACTTTTTTATGAATCATCCAAATCATTATAAAAAGATGTTTTCCTATGGAGAAAAAATAATTATGATGTCCTGACTCCAGCAACAACTGATGTCTACCTGATCACCCAAGATTACAAATCAATGCATGGAAAGAGTCCTACCTTGAATAATCTCCATTCACGCTGATGTTGATGGGACACAGTCAACCGCTGAGAGTAACTTAATACAGGATAGCAGAATGCATTATTACTCAAAGAAAATGGTCTAGTCATATACACTACAGCTTTTAAAGTATGAGAATTATGAAGTCCATCAGGTGTCATATATTTATATAATGCAAGTTCATCGTGCTATATAATTTAAGATGGTCTCACTACTGTAGTAATTGATATATTTGATGCTAGATCTTTTTAACTAGCTGTTAACTACAATCATGTCTGTGAAGGTTTTGATGTACATGTGCATTACAAGGGCATTCACACTCACCTCCATTCCCCAGCCCATTTTTACTTTGTTTCCTCCTAATATATATATATATATATATATATATATATATATATATATATATATGCAAAACATAATGTTTACATTGAACTTGAGTATTTTGTGCACATATATATTGTTTCAAAGTTACAAACCCTTTTCTTTTCTCTTTTTGACCCTCCCACACTCTCCTTTTGTCCACTAGTTCCCACTATCCTCCCAATTTAGTTCTATGAAATTTTGACTGTACTCTAGATTTCTTGTTTTAGAGACACCACGTGATATTTCACATTCTGCATCTGATTCACTTCACTGAGCATGATGGTCTTAAGTCATCTTGGTTTACCTACAAAAGCCTCAAAACTACCTTTCTTTATAGGTGAATAGTACTCCATTGGGTACATACACCATGATTCATGTATCCATTGGTCTGTTGATGGGGACTTTTTTGCCTTTCACATTTTGGCTATTGTTAATTGTGCAGCTGTGAACATGGGTATACATGTATCTCTTGTATATGATGATTTTAACTCTGTTTTTTTTTTTTTTTTACTTTTGATCTTGTGACAGGGGCTCCTTCAGCCACTAAGCTGCCCAGACTGGGCTGGAATTTGCAATCCTCCTGTCTCAATCTCCCAGAGGAAGGGAAAGAGATAGCAAGTAATAAGAAAAATGCATGATATATGAAATGATACAATTGCTGAGAAAAATGCAGAAAAAGGCCAGTGTGAAATGAAATTTTAGAGAATGTGTCATTGTAATTATGATTGTGAGGAGAAACCTCATTGATAATATTGGAGCCAAATGTAAAAAAAAAGTGAGGATACTCAGACATGAGGTGAGAAAAATGTACACTGTGACAGAGATGTACCCAAGGGAAGGGGCAGCTCAGAGAATCATCATGCATGAGGATTTTGCATTCTCAATGCCAAATAAATCACTGATATTATCTATCATTTCTATAAAACTAATTACTATATATAATATTTAAATAGGATATACAATCTTTATTTTATTTGTTGTATTTATAATATGTGTGCATGCCATGGGGCAGGCTCCATATATAAATTGTGAATAAGCAAACATTGTCTTTGCCACTGTTCAATTTTACACATGAACCAACTTACCTGTCCAAGGTAAATGTTATTCTTAGCAATGGTAGATTGAATTTGTTTTGATCCTGTGCCTTCTTTAAACCATCATTTTGCCTTCTGCCATTCTCAGCAGAATACCTACCCACCTCTCTGTGTCACTAGGTAATCAGAAAGAACAGAAAATATTTGGGAAGTTCCAACCAACTCTTTTCTATGCATCTCATACAAAAATCCCTAAAGGCTTCTTCATGACGGCAGATTGGGAAGCTCAAGGTTTTCATTTCGTCTCTATCTATACTCTCTTGAATCCAGTTTATGTTTGTCATATTTTTATTTTCATAAAAGTAATTAAGCTATTCTTGTTAATATCATAATACCACCCTTTTTTGAGAAAGGGTCTTGCTCTGTAGTCCAGGCTGGTCCTGAACTCACTGTATAGCCCAGGCTAGACTTGAACTAATGGCAATTCTCCTGTCTCAGCCTTCCTCATTCTGAGATTACAGACATGTATCACCATGTCCAGCTTTATGTGGTGCAGGGGAATCGAACTCAGGTCCTTGCTTGCCTTTTTAAGTTGTTGTCTAGTCACCCTCATTTTCTGATGCTTTGTTAAATTATTATGTCATTTTTCTGTTTCTTTTTATTTTCCTGGTACCAAAGATCCAGCCCAGGGCATTTGCAGTTTGCACTGCGCTACAGCTACAGTCCATTTTAATTATTGATTTTGAGGAAGAGACTCCTTAAAACACTGAGATTTCCAGAGTTGGTTTGAAGTTAGGATCCCCCGCCTCAGTCTCCTAATGTGCTGGGATTATAAACCTATGCCTCTAGTCCCAGAACTCAGTCACCTGCTTTTTGTTATTCCTGAAATTTCTGAATAACTTAAAGCTTCATAATAGAGTTACTATACTTTGCTTCTTTATCAAAGCTTAACTATTGTTATTTCACATATGTTCATGCTTTAAATGTTATCTGAAAGCTAGTGGCTTATAGATGAATATCTCAGCCTGAATTTCTCCTTTCTTCCATGAACTTCTATGCAATTTGCAGTCAGCATCACTTCTTGATGTTCAGTGGGCCCTTCCACTTTAAATTGGTGGTAAATCCCACATTCTGCATCCTATTGTCACATTACAAAACCTTATATGCTCCCTGTGACAGTTGGAGAGCTGATGATGTCAACTTGAGGCAATCAGTCACCACACTTGGATTAGGGTTTCGGAACCATGCCTAGACTGGAATTGAGAACCAGCCTGGATTAGGAGTGTGAGTGATTTGTGGGCTAGCAAATGAGGGAAGAGCGCTCACCTAGATGTGGGAGGCTCAACTGAACTCCAATGATGTAAAGGGAAAGAAGAAAAAGGTTGTTAAGATTGTCACAGCTTCTTCCTCTGGTAAAGCTCTCACCTTTGCAATTGTCTATGGACGCTGACTTGCTACACGCCGCAGATCTCCATCACAGATTTGCTCCAGATTTGACATATGTCTGTTTGCTCATTGGTGATCTTCAGTTGCCTGTATTCTACCTTTGTCATTGTTCTTCGACCAACAGAGATCCACAGCAGACTCTCACCGGTTGTCCTGCATTCCCATACTGGGGTTCTACTTCTAGGTTGAGCAGCCATTGGACACTCCAGCTCTTGCACATGCAGGCCGCCATATTGGACTATCTCTATGCTCAGATTTGCAAGCCTTTGGAATAGACCCTTTCCATTTAATTTCTGTAAACTCTGTCTTTTGAAAGAACCCAAGCTAATACATTCCCAACACTGAACCCTGACAAAATTTCCTGTCTGCTTATGCCCCAACCTGCTGCCTAGCCACTTCAAAGCTGCTCTCCAGCCCCCTACTGCATATTAAGCATGTGTGCACACACGCTCCTGAGGCATATGGTCCTCAAACCGTCCTGATATCAGAACGGTTGAAAATTAGTGCTAAATGACTTCTTTGTGATTTTGTTTGCTCAAGTCAAAATCCTGGGCATGCTCCCCCTCTTCTTCTCTGTCCAGCTCTCTTCCTTACATCTGACATCAATTCCATCGCTGTATATTTGTGACACTGAATTTAAAAATCCATTTCAAAGCAACCCTTTTCTCTGAGCTCAATTATAGGAGGACTTTCTTAAACATCGTATTATAAACTGAGGCCTTTCCAGATATCCATCCTGACAGCTCCCTGACTTCTCTCCTATCTTCAAACAACTGTCATCTTCACAGTGCCAACACTCTTACCCTGGCACCTGATTGTCCTTTTGCTATTTTATAATACTTGTCAGGGGACAATGAAGTAAAACTTTGACCTTAAACATTTAGTGAAAATAAAGCGTTAATAATTCATTGCTGATATTCCATAACTTGAATGTTATATATGTGAGGTTTGGCATGCTTGTTATTTATTTCTGATGTGATTTCTTGGCTTGGAAAGTGTCCAGCACACACAAAAAAAGTCAGAAATATTTGTTGACGTATTGACAGATTCTCTCATATTGCCGTCCAGTGTAGTTTTTCAATATGTAAATTCTCATTGTATATAAATGTCTATTTTCATATTACATTTACTAATATGTAAATTATAAAAGCTTTTTTAGTTTAGAAAATGGAAGGTGTAAACACTTGTTACATGAAGTTTTGTATTTTATTTTATTCAGTTACAAACTTTGTTGAGTATATTTTAATTTTTAATGTTGCTTGCTACCTGTTTATGTCTTTTGACCACTTTAAATTTTCTTTTTTATTGATTCTTAACAATTTTAAATATGTTGAAGAATTTGTCATTTGTCTTGTGCAGTAATGCTCATATTTTCCTATTTTATATACTTGTAATCTTTTTAAGTTATTTTAGATATTATTTTCAAGTTGTATGTATGTTTTTAAACTTATCCCTACAACTAATTGCCCTCCATGTTTTGTGTCATTGTTAAAAAATTTAAAAATGATTTATTTAAACTCAAAACTTAACAGATTTGAAATTAAAATTACTTGAGAGTATATATAAATATATTGTGCCAGCTAATATGTGGTTACCTTTTTACAAGTCAGGTAAAGTATCCAAAGGCAATATGTAAGAAAGTGACTATATAATCTCCTCATTAAAAGAAAAAAAAACTAAAGAATCTTTTATATGCTAGTCTAATGAAAATACTGACTGTGTTGCTTTTCTTTGGGAAGGATGCGCAAGTTGTTCTTTTCCACCTGAACTACAATACGACTAACTGGGGACAATAGTAGCCCAAGGAAGTAGCCATAAAGAAACTGCATTTGTGCTTTCCTCATGCAAAGAAAGGAAAATCGATTAGATCTTAAACATAATACTTCTCTTAATGAAGCAAAATGTAAATGCTCCTGAGGGAGGGAAGGGAAGAGCGAATGGGATGCCTGTGGGATCTGTGGCATGAGAAGACCACAGCGATCCTCCAAAGAGAACGAAGGGGACAGAAGCCAGATCCTGTAGGCTACGCTTTGTGGTTTGCTCTGTTATTTATTCCATTGACAGCTGTAAACTCATGTGATATTTTAATTCCTCACGAGAATAGAAGCTATAAGATTATAATACAATTTCCAGAAGCGATGGAATCCAGTGAAATCAACAGCCTCTGCAAATATCCTTCAGGTTTCGATTTGTGTCACCTAATTATAAAAAGAGATGTAGACTAGGTAGACTAGGTAACTATTTTATTTAAATTTTGATTAGATTATCTCTGTAGTCCTAATAAATGCTAAACTGCATCTATTTGTTATTCCCATGATTTTAACACCGTTAAACAGTTTTAAAAATATATCATCCTACACTAAGAAAGGAAAATAATTCATTCGATAAGATCTAATGAATATTAAACAGATATATTTTATTTCAGTGCAAAGATATGACTTGTTTTGTTCACCTACTGTGAATTTTGGGATTAAGAAGTCATAGGCTTTTATGCTGAAATTTAAAGTATTGTCACGTTGGGAGTTGGTGCAAGTTCTTAATTTCAGTGCTAATTTAAATGACCCCATTGTCTTAGCACACAGGAGAAGGGAAATAAATGAGTCACCTTGTTTCAAAATATGAAGAAGTGTCATCTTTGATATTATTATCCTCTGCATGGTGTTTGGGAAAGCTGATTTTATGTGCTGGAGCAAAACCCATGGGTCATAAACTCAACAGAGGTGAGTGAGTTATGACAGCCTTGGAAATACATTAATGAAATTCTGCAAACATCAGTATGGTACATTAGTCTTCATCACGTTTGGCTTTATTAAACACACAGATAGATGGGAGCCTGTCGTGTAGGCCAATTGTTTTGCTTTTTCAAAATGACCTAAGGAAATATAAAAGCATTGTGGCCTTTTAAAGCTATTTTAACACCACATGTACATGATATCATTTCATAGTTTGGTGATTTAAAGAATGAGAGAATTTAAGATACTGTCATCATTTTGACTTAACATTCATCAAAGACCATAATATGTTAGGTATCAGAGGAGAAAAATAGAAAAAAAAGGACACTGGCAATCAAGGTCTTTGTGCTTAAATTATATTTGCTTATTTTTCTGTAATGACTGGAGAAAATATAACATTCACTTCACAGTACATGATTTGAAAGCCTAAGTTTTCCATCAGAATCAATGGACCTTCTGACAGCAGAAAGCGCAACATTGATCTTTTAATAATAAATTTCAAATCTTGAAATTCATGGAGGAAATACTTTCTTAATTTACAGAATTATACAAATAGTTTTGTGAAGTTTTTAAATCTAAATTGAAAGCGCAATTTATAAAAGAATTGATAATTTATTTTGGGCAGCAAGTACCAAATCAGCTTAGATTATGGAACTAAATGGTGGCAGGAGTCATTTCAAAAATGCAGTGCATGTCTGTCTTAAAATATTATATACAATTTGTTCAAAATGCATCTTATTGTGTTTGTATTTCTGAAACACTGCCAGAATAAACTAACTTGAATGTCAATTGCATTTTTGTATCTTTCTTTTGAAGTGTAGCTTCCATAATTTCCTAATGCATATTAATTTCCACAGGCTTAGGGCTTAGCTTTATATGTATGTTTGTGTATGTATGTATACTCTGTATTTGAATATTTTGTGTAAGATAAAACAAATATTGTTACATTTACACAAGCTCCTTTAAGGAGGACTCTGTTATTCATTTACTTTTCTTTTCTTTCATGAGCATAGTTACTAACAAGATTGATACTGTGGACTTCTTATGCATTTTATTTACAAAGAGGTATTCATAATGAGGAACTTTTGAAATGTTTGTTTATAGTTAAATATTAAATATTATGCATCTAAGCTTTTAAATACAATAAACACCAGTAAATCTCACTGAGATATTCTTTTCATAAACTTTATGGGTCTCACACTAATTCAGACTATTCCTGAACTCACTAGGTAGTTCTGGCTGGCCTTTAACTCACAACAATCCTCCTGCTTCAGCCTCACTGTTCATAATCTTTATATTATTTTTATATAAAATTATGAAAATGTTTAAAATATATTAAGTATCTTATTATATATATAGATAGATATAGATATATAGATATAGATATAGATATAGATAGAAAGATAGATAGATAGATAGATAGATAGATAGATAGATACTTCTAGTATCTTCAGAAAAGTGTTGATAATGGTTATCATTGTGAAAATATGAGAATGTGAGTTCTTTTTTACTCATTTAAAACTGAAATTCATGTTACCTGATATGATATAATTTTAGAGTCAAATACTTCAATTAATGTAGTTTTAAATACACTCACTAGAATACTAAGTGAATTTCAACAAAAACTAAGAACACAGGAAGTTCATTTAGTAAATTCCATCCTTATCTCTTAGTCCGCAGCAATATCGATCACTTATGTTATGCTTATCTGAAACCTAATATCTAGTTAAAATCACAAAACATGCGTTCACATGATCACATTATTCTAATTTTAATGCAATGGTAGGTAAAGACTTAACATAATAAATTGGTGACAATAATTTTCTAAACAAAGGTTTCAATAATTCTGGAAAGTGAACACAAATTTTAGGAACCAAGCAAAGAAAACGAGAGCAGCTGATTCTGAGACTATGTAAGACAACTGAAAATAATGCATACATTTCAAAAATTTCACAAATCATTAGTTCAGCTTGTCAGAGTATGATCACTAAATGCTTACTCTTCTTTTGGGAAAAGATTTAGGTTAAATGTGAAGTCAACTGAACATACCTGAGCTATTATGAAATGTAATGTTACTGAAAGCACATAAATTTGTTCATAATCATGTAGGTAGATAATCATGCAGGTAGATGAATTATTTAAGGGTTGCAGGGATAATTTTGCTATTAATCAATAACTAGGGGACAGATGTGCAAGCAATGATTTTTAGCTATGTTTGTCAAACTATAGAGCCTTAGGAATTGATTTTCTATCTAAAAGATTCAATGACATAGTTGTTATTTACTAATGAAAGTACTTCTCTTCAATTATAAACAATAAATTTTATCAATTGAAAGTATTGATTCTAGGGAAATATCAATAACCTTAAGAAGTCGTTTCAATTAATAAATATTTGATAATGTGCCAATCTCAGGTTACTAACATGATCTGTTACAAATCTACTACTGCAGGTCAAAAGAGTTAAGAATACCCAGAACGAATGTATTCTTTAAATTACAGTAATTGTTTCCCTTGTCATTCTACTGACAGAATGCAAAACTTTCACAAGTCAAGGATAATCTATCAGATCTCACATTAATTTTAATTATAAAATACACTAACCAAAACGTAGTCATAAAAATGAATACAAAAATGAGAATGATTCATTGTTCTTTTTTGTTCTCCCTCTCTTTCTTTCTGTACAAAAACATTTGCAACGAGATTTGCCTCCTTAACACATTAATAGTACAAGGCATAGAGTTTAATTGACTTACCTGGCTGAAACTGCATGCCGATAAATTCACCCTTCACTCAATTCAGGCTCCATTGTCCTGCTTCTTTTGATCAAACCACTTTCAATAGCAATGGGTATCCTACAATATCTAGACACATGAGGCTTTTTTGAGGAACACTCCAGATGCAAACTGTAATATGCTACCCCTAGCCCTTAAAAGACTCAAGTATACCGCCTCATGCAAAGTGCATTTAGACTATGAGTTGCTAAAGTCTTAGCAGTTTCAGCACCTCTGCAACATCCAAGTCCAAGTCTGTTCTGAGATGAAAGCCAAACTCTTGTGTGTCCTTGGGATAGTTAAAAGTTAAGCATTTCCAACATACAGTAGCATAGGGTAAACATTCTTATTCCAAAAGGAGAAATAGAAGCATAGTAAGCAATTCGACCGGAGCAAGAACAAAAACCCATAGAAAAATAACCAAATCTTGAAATTCTACTGAGTTCTGTAGCTCTGTGTCCAGAAACCCAGGCACACTGGGGTGAGATGTGAACTCCTAAAGTTTGGGGTGGCCCCATTTCTGCAGCATGGCCACCAGCCACGTCTGTTCACAGCCTGTAGTATTCTTTGGCAGACAATCCATGTGTTTGGTATCTCCATTTTCAAGGATTTCCACTGTTCCTAAAGCTTCTTCTTCATAACTTTATTCATTGTCCTCTTAGGGTCACACTGCTTGACCCACAATGTCTTCCTATGAAATCTGGGTGGAAGCCTCTGTGAGCTCACAATTTTTACATTCTTTTGCATGCCTATGAAGCTGACAGCCCGTAGATGTTTCCAAAGTCTGCCACTGACTTGGGCAGTAGCTTGGACTGCTTGGCTAATTACTGCCAAGGCCTCTGAGTTCCTAGATGGCTAACCTCTAGCAAACACTTCTCTCTTTGACCCTATAGAATGTTTTAAGGTATAAGATCCTTTGCCTCTCATCCTTTGATTGGTAAAACGTTATGTCTTGTTCATTCCAGATATGCCCTCAATCTGTGCCTTTTATAATTCTGATTTCAAGGGCTTGACTTCAATATTTTTGTGGGTGTTTCTTTTTCTTTTTTGTTTGTTTGTTTTATTTGGGTTTGGTTTTCTTTTTTGTTTTGTTTTGTCTTATTTTTGAGACAGGCTGTTGCTGTGTAATCCAGGCTGGTCTTTAACTCACTACGGAACACAAGCTGGTCTAAAACTCATGGTAATCGTCCAATCCTCCTGTCTCAGCCTCCCATGTGCTGGGATTACAGGCTTGCACTCAGTTTATGGGGTACTGGGAAATCAAATTCAAGGCCTTGAGCTTTCAAGCAAGAGCTCTAACTACTGTGCTATTCCTCTAGACTCCCTTAGCTTCTTTTTAATGCTAACTCCTTAAACAGCACATCTTCCTTTTTCTCCTACTTCTCAGTGTAGAGCTAGTGAGGAGTCAAAGCAGTATGCAATATACCAGTTTGAACATCGGGTTGATGGGAAGTTTTCTCCATCAGACTAGGCAGTTCATTGTCCTTAAACTCAGTTTCAGCCAAAGTTTCTGAACAAGAGTAACATGCAGACATACATCTTGTTAGAGCATAGCACGAATGGTTTCTAGAACAGTTTTCAACAAAGTCTGCCTTCCCATCTGAAAGAGCCTGACCTTTACATCCACACTTTGAACATTTGGATCTTCTGATCTCTGACCAGAGTCTCCCAAATAATTCGACTGATAGCATGATAAGGTTTCTCTAGCTTGCATCTTCAAATTTTTTCAAACTCCTCCCACAAATCAGCTTTAAGGACTTCTGTCATATTTCTGGGTTAAGTCTCAGCAATTAACCCATTGCACTGGCACCAGTTTCTGTCCTAATTCCTTTTTCATCAGTGTGACTCAATACAGGACGTCCACAATTTAAGAGAAAAAAGGTTTACTTTAGCTCACAGTTTCAGAAGCTCATAGTCCATACAGGGGTGACTGGCAGTGCTAGAAGCATATGGCAGAAGTAAAACCAGAGCGTACATCTGGTCACAGAGAATAGCAAGCCGAGGGAGGCAGCGAAGGCAGAGTTTCCCTTGCAGGTGATCTATCAATGACTCACCTCTTCTGAGTCAAGTGTCAGCACTCTGGGTCCTCCAATCAGGCCTTATCTCCTAACAGCACATCAGTATTTTGTAACATTTATATTTATGAAGCTTTTGAGGAGTACTATAGATCCAAACCATAACATCAGAAGAGAAGATACTATAGTAACAAAAGTATTGAACACCAATTATCCCAGCCAAGTATTAAAATATAGTATGCTTATTTGTCCCATATTAACAAATTCTCTCTACCAATATTTATATTCTGTGCCTCCTCCTTTTCATACTATATTGAAATACGTTCTTGCCCGTGGTATCTTGCTGTCCAGAGTATTACTTGGCCTCATCTAAATTTCATCAGTAAATTTTAATCCCACTGTAACCACGTGCTTTTCAAATTGGACTTCTTAGCAGAAAATGGATGAGAAGGGTAGACTTGCAGGAAATCAACATTACCTTGTATAATACCTGCTAAATGTAACTGAGGTGCACTTTTGTCTTCTAGGGAAATTGAGTAGATTTAAAACAATCAAGCTTTTCAATGGTTCTGCTTACATTTTTTTTTTCAGGTCTCAAATTGCTTCTCATCTCCTACTTGTTCATATACAGTAGACTATAAATTGTTGCATATTTTTTATTCATTGTGACTATAACTTTCAAAATTGAAGAGATTTTTTCAACACTGTCAAGTCTGTGACTATAAGTTACTGTGGAATTCTTGTAGTTTAATATCATTATTCCTTCTGTCAGCAAGCAATTTCCCAGCTTTTATATCATTTTCTCAACCTACCCAGTACTATCAAAAGTGTCAATTCCATTCAATATTGATTATGTTATAGTTTATGTTCATTAAATATTGCATGATTTCCCCTATGTACAATTTATCACATTTAATCATGTTCATAGCAGCCCAACTAACAATAGCTAAAATGTGGAAGATACCAAAATATTCATCAACAGACCAATAGATACAAAAATTGTAGTGTATGTACACAATGGAATACCACTTTTTTATAAAGTGAAAGACAGTTTTGGGGCTTTCTGAAGTAAATGGAGGCAACTTGACACCATCATGCTCAGTCAAGTGAGATGGACACAGCAGGTTGGATGTCAAATGCTTTCTCTACTATGAGAAAAACCTAGAATACAGTCTATTTATAGGACTAAATGGGGGGAAGGCATTTGGAGTTAGAGGGGAAGGGGAGGGTATGAAAAGGTCCAAAAAGGGAAAGGGGAAGGGTTTGTAACTCTGATGCAACATATATGTGCACAAAATATTCGACTTCAATGTAATCATCATGTATTTCATATATACATATTAATAAAGCAGGAAAAAACAGTAAAAAAAAAATTAGACAATTGTGATGTGCTAATTTCAAAAAGTTGCCATCATCTCAAATATGAGCTCAGATGGCATCGTTATCTAAGTAGGTGGAAAATTTCTAAAATCCCGTAGAAGTGCTTAGCTTCAGAAATGATACAGCTAGTACTTTCTTAAGCCTAGATTCCTCAAAGTCCTACCAATACACAATACGCAAAATGACAGGAATTTCTCTGAAGGTTATGATCTTCAGACAATCAAGGTGAGAAAATAGGAATACGATGTAGGAAGGAGAAAAAGACATGTGTGGTGAAGCATTTCCCTCCCGGCCAAGGTTCCCTGGGGACTCTAAAAAACACATTTTTTTGCCTACTCGGTATATCTGTATATGTTTGTAGATTTGGTCAGTAAATATATATATGGTTGAGTTATCTATTGAAATGAGAAAAAGCTAATTTTTCTTAATATCATCATCCTATTTTCTGTTTTAATTCCTACAAGAACAATGTCATTGCCTAAGACTGACAGGCCGCACAGCTTTTAGCTTTACTTTAACCAATTGCTTTTTGTGACAATAAGGCCTGACACACCACCGCACAGAAATCTGATTTCTGAAATGGCTGTTTTATAGACCAGTTAATTTAAAGGTAAGTGTAGGAGAAGGTAGGAGGGTAATCTCCTGAAAGGAATGTGGGAACTGAGGGATATAAAAGTATGAATTTGTGATAAAAAGACAAGTTAAACTTCTTTATAGAATCACAAATAATATCAGACATTCACTTCACACCATGAACAAGGTCATTTTTAGATAGTTTTTAAAATTCAAAATTTACAAGTTCAATAAAATATTTGGAAGAAAATTCAATGAAAGTATTTGGTCGGGGGAGTCATTACATTCTCAAAAAGTAGAAAGTTCAAATCTGTAATAAAACACAAATACATAACTTTAACTACTTTAAATTTATAGATATATTTTGACTATAAAATGTATGAAATGAAAGACACAAAACATACATAGGTGAAATGTATGGGAGTCTCACAGTTATAGCAATAGATTTTATAAGGTATTCTGAAGCTCAAAGAATATACAAGCAAAGAAATAAAAGACCCAGACAAATAACAGAAAGCATAAATACATTAACTGAAGAAAAAATACGTATGGGGTACATTTTTGTTGGATGCAAATGTGAGCATCTTGGGATATGTAGGAGACTAAAGATTATGTTGAATTAGATATAGAGCCTAACTGATAGTATTCTATAAAACCATTAATAATTGAGTCATGATTATATATTATTTGACAAAAACAATTTTGCAAAATAAAGTACGAAAAAGCAAAACATTAGAGAAAATGTGCCACACAATTCTCTCAGAAAAAGGGATAGAAGAAAATATTCAAAAATAATCTATTAGCAAACCTATATCACACAACTTAGGACATGGAGAAATCGCACTCTAAATTAGTAAATTGGAGACAAAACAGAGATGCCTAGTGCTGTCTCTACTCCTCTACAAGAAACTGGGTAATATCGCCACCCTGTGACACATTAAGAAGAGGTAGTTAACAAAGAAATTCAGTGAATTTATCTGTAGTTATGTATAAAAGGAAAAAGGTTTAATTCTATTCTAGTTTAAAATGATTAGAAATAATAAGGTCAGTAAGGTCCTGGGTAAGAAAATTGATTCACAGAAATAAATTCATTTGTTTCCGAGGATCATAATCAACTAAAAATGCTGGTAATATAAAAGACAATTTAAGATGCGAACAAAAGCCATAAATTACACAGTAGGTTATTTAATGTACATTAACATTGAGCTTGTTAAATTATTTCTAAACATTACAAATTAAGGTCAAAATAAATGACAATACTAAGCATAGTGTTGAGTGATGAACTCAATATTATAAGGATGTGGGCTCACTTCAAAGTAATCAAAATATTTAACTTGCAGAAATGTTCATATCTATGTAACCTTTGTCAAAATAGAGTAAGGGAAGAATTCAAAAGGTATTTGGTCAGTAATCAAATTGTTTTTACCATAGACAGATAGACCAGTGGAACAGAATCGAGGATGCAGAAACAAACCCAAATACCCTTAACTACCTATTTTTTGACAAAGGGGCCAAATCCATACAATGGAAAAAGGACAGCCTGTTCAACAAATGGTGCTGGGAAAACTGGACATCCACATGCTGAAGAATGAATCTAGTCACACACCTATCACCATACATCAAAATGAAATCAAAATGGATTAAAGACCTAAATATTAAAAATGAAACACTAAACCTTCTGGAAGACAAAGCAGGCAAATTTCTAAAAGGCATAGGGGTAGGCAAAGACTTTCTTGGCAAGACACCAAGAGCAAAAGAAATGACCCCCATTATCAACAAATGGGATTTTGTCAAATTAAAAAGTTTCTGCACAGCAAAGGAAACTGTCAACATTGTAAATAAAGAACCAACAGACTGGGAAAAGATATTCACCACCAACACCTCAGATAAGAAACTCATAACTAGAATACACAGGGAGCTAAAGAAAATTAAGCCCATCAAAATAAAGGATCCTATTGAAAAATGGGCAAATGAAATGAAGAGCCAGTTCACTCACGAAGAAGTACAAAGGGCCAATAGATACATGAGAAGATGCTCAACATCTCTAGCCATAAGAGAAATGCACATCAAAACAATGCTAAGATATCACCTCACTCCAGAGAGAATGGCCTATATCAACAAATCAAATAGCAATCAATGCTGGCAAGGCTGTGGAGAGAAAGAAACCCTCCTGCACTGCTGGTGGGAGTGTAAATTCGTTGGACTACTCTGGAAAGCAGTATGGAGAGCTCTCAAAAGACTAGAAATAAATATCCCCTTTGATCTGGCGACACCCCTACTGGGAACATATACCAAAGAGGCCAAAACAACATACAACAGAGATATATGTATACCCATGTTCATAGCAGCACAACTAACAATAGCTAGAATATGGAAGTCACCAAAATACCCATTAACAGACCAGTGGATACACAAACGGTGGTACTTACACACAATGGAATACTACTCATCTGTAAGGTCCAACAGCGTGGAGGTTTTCACAGGCAAATGGAAGAAACTTGAGAACATCATGCTTAGTGAAGTGAGTCAGAAGCAGAAGGTGAAACATCGGATGGTCTCTCTGGAATGAGAGACCCAGACCACAACTATTTCATGGAACTTTAAATGAAAGACAAAGTGAAAGAGGGGGAGGGGAGGTGAAGGGAGGGAAGGGAGGGGAGGGGGAGGGACAAAGGAGAGTGGGGAAACCCTTGTCACTTTGACAAGGAAAGTATGTGCACAAAATGCTCAACTCCACTGTAAACCTTAAATTCTGCACTTGTACATATCAATGAAATGGGGAGAATAAATAAATAAATAAATAAATAAGCTATAAAAAAAATAATGGGCTGTAAAATAAAATCAGCTTACCAGAAAAAAAAAAAAGAGAAACAAATATCTTATTGTGACCAACTGTTTAGAACACTGAATGGAAAACATCAGGCAAATTTGCACAAATAAACTTTTTTGAATTGCTGTTAAAAGGAAAAAAGGGATTTGGTCATATTAAAAGAATTTAAATCAACGCAACAAGCAAAGGACATTCCTAGACTGCCCCGATCTGTATATCCATCTTTCTCTGTTTATGCTGTCTATGCAACTCCTTCTAGTACAAATAGGGGGTAAATAAGTTAATAAGTAAGCGATAAATTCAATTAAACCGTGAAATAGAAACTATTAGATATTTGCAACATGTGCAGAGGGGGACCTTAGGTTCAGCTGGTTTAAATGAGAAAACAATATAAGCTACATAGTATCAACATAAAAAAAGATTTTTAAAAATAATGTTTAAGGACTAGTACAGCAGACCAAGGACTTACATAATTGACTATATGCATTCCAAATGTGAACTTTAGTGAACTTTACAATGTTTGTACACAGGCTTTATTTTCTTAGTTGTTTTTGTTTTGTAAATACATAAATTCCAAATTCTATAACACAAAAAATAACAAAAATAAAACTAATGTAAGTATAGAATTGTTGCAAAGCACTAAGAAATAAAGCAGAAAATACAACAACTAAAGAATGGAGACATATATATGTTGATATATCTATTTGTGTAATCAATAGAAGTCAAGAGTCAAGTGGGTCATAGTTGAGAATCACAACTGATTAGGAAATAGCAGTAAAAATGAGTTCTTATATTCCATCAACAAGATAAAACATTCAACAATACTTTTAGGACAAGAAAAGGCAAGATTTTAATGCTAGTAAAAATTTGATTTATGAAGTGATTATGAACAGTAATCTGACAATCTCAGTCCTAATCCATATCATGATTCAGCCATCTTTTCAAGTGTACAATCATGTAAAAAAAAATATACTGCTAGATTGTTTCACAATTCTTCTAGTAATAGAAGTTATAGGGTGTTTGTCTAGTTTTCAGTACTGTTTGGGTTGCTAGGATACAATAGTCAACTCCCACAACAAAAAAAGAGGAAAATTTTGCTTTATTTCACCATTTCAGGAGGTCTCCATGCATGAGCTGCTGGCAACGGTGAGAAGGGTTTGGTGGAGCACAGCTGTCAGTGCGTCACAAGTGGAAGAAGCAGGGCCTGGGGAGTAACCAGGGCAAAATATATCCTTCCTGGCTGCCCACGTGATGATCAGCTACATCCTCAGCAACCCACCTCTCCTGACCAGGCCCCGCTTCCCAATAGCACGTGAAATCCAGAGGAAATCCACAGCATCCTAATCCATTGTGGTTGGGTCAGTTGGTGTTTAAATGTGTATTTTTGAAAAACAGAAAATAATGGATTCAGCCCCTAAATATATTGTGCATCGATAAGAAATGAAGATCTCCATATACACCTCTTCTACAGAAACAGAAAAAAAAAAACATATAACATTGCTAAGTTTTATATACATTTAAAATATAGACTTTTCAAATAACATTTAAATAAAATCTTCTAAGGTATGTGGGAAAAGCACCAGAGTGTCTATGATATGATGGAAATGAGTATGAGAAAAGGAAAGAAAAACAGAATAGACATGAAGTAACAAAGATAAAGATGAAAAACAATGACAATGGATGTAGTGTATGCTGAGTTTTATGTTTGAAGTCATTCTCTACACTTGGGTTAGAAACAGAAAACATTAAAATACGATTGGTCAATAAAACTAGCAAAATCAATCATACGTAATGTCTTTATCTTCTTTTTGTTGCTAGCATAGAATAATTACAGTGTAGGTATGTACAAAGAGCATAAATTTATTTCTTACACTATAAGTGACTGGGAATACCAAAATGGAGAGACCCAATTGGGCGAAATGGATTTTAAATCACAAGAGTGGAAATGAAAAACTGAGAGAGAATCAGGTATTTTAAAAGCCACTAACTGCATCATAAAAGTGCCATACTTATGAGTATATGTAAGACCAATTACCACACACTTGCACCTCCAAGCCTCTTGGATTGTGTGGGGCAAGTTACTTAGGAAGCCATGAGACTGATTTAGCTCTCAGTTTTAAATTCCAAGATCACTGGACCTAGAGAGTGAGACCCTGTCTCAAGACATAAATAAATAAACAAGTACATAAATTAACAAATTCCCAGACCAAGCGAGGCATTATTGTTTGAGTCCTCAAGAGGGCTTAATATATCACGACTGAAGTGCACGTGGAAGAAACATCATATCTCAAACAGGGAAGCAGAGAAGCTGGGGGCAGGCCAGGCTTGTAAGATTATCTTCTCACAAAACTTCCGAGAGTGCACAGAACAATTTCTTAAATCTCTTCAGAGAGAAGGGCTCGAATGATATGTGATCTTTTCTTAGTCCCACATTTTAAAAATTGATTCAAACCCCTACATTCCTGCAACAGGGGATCAGTCTCCTAACACAATCATCCTGGGAGGGCAAACCACATCTAAACAATAACAATCATCACATCACATCTTTAAAACAGTGCAAAAGAACCAAAGGGTGTGCTTTATAATTGCTAAGGCCATATATGTTCTCAAGTTTAGCTTGCCATACATAATGGGTAGCCTATGCTACAGTATCTGCCTAATGTTGGAGATGAGTTCAATCCAACCTGCCATTTTCAAAGATAATGATTGTGGTCTTTATTAGATTTGGAGATTAAGTCTAGAATAGCTTCTCTAAGACAATAAAAAGAGATAGAAGGAAAAAAATACTATCTGCTCTAACATGATTTATTAATCAAAATTGTTAGGTGATCAGGATGCTTTCTACTAAATCATTTCATTACTAATTTTGTGTTTCTTTTGCCTGTTTCATTCTTTATTATTTATCTTAAAGAGTGTATTGCAGAGAAATTGAACTAAGTGAATTTTTCTGCAGAAACAAAATTTCAATATGTTTCTTGCTAATCTTTCATTACAAAAATGCAAATAGCATAATTATACTAGATGTCTCAAACTTTAAAGAGATAGAACATTGTGAGCCTCAATCTTTCCTCTAGAATAATATAAAAAGAATTTAAAAATTCACATTATTTTCCTCATTTATCCCTCAATTTAGAAAAATTGCATTAAGGATTTAGATTTATATAAATGAATTTATTATTAGTATGGATTCATGGGTATGTCTTTTACAGTATGTGTGTCAAAAGGTTTTGTAGTTCTTTTTATAAATTAGAGTTTTAAATACTTTATGTCTTTCTTCAGCTGTTATAGTGAAAAGCAGGTCATTAAGAAGAGGTCACAACGGTCTTTAAGAAAATAAGTTTTGTAGACAACCTGAATTTGGGGATGAAAATGTGATAAACTACCAACCAAGTGACATGATTTTTGAACCCGATATTTGCCTGGAACATGTATGACATTTTTGATAAATTATTATCCCACTTCATTTATCTTTTCTCACTCTGAGGAGAAGAAAAGGAAGCTAGAAATGTGAGATTCCAGTGCTACAACTCCTGTGCTGAATTTCTCGATGATTCCCGTACACAGTTTGGCTTCTGCATGTCCCTTGTCTTAGAGATAGGCTTCCATTCAATTCTGGCCACAGTTACCTGGATTTTCCAGCCCTCACTTAGTAACTTTTCTGGCCCTGAGTGCTTACCACCTGATAATAATGACACTGAACCCGCAGCTGAGGCTTATGTCACTTAAGCATCTGCCCACCTGCCGCTGTCCCAACCTACTAGGCAACTCTGCTCTGTCCTTTTCTAACAAATCACTGACCCACATGCCAATTAAATACTCCAATCCCAGATTCTCATGTATGCTAATCCACTCACACTAAGTGAAAGCTGTGTTTACCCCATAATTAGGCCCTCATGCTTTATTCCTCGTTCCTTACAAACTTTTATGTCCTTGTGCCTTATGCTTGGCCTTATGCCTCACACCTTATGCATATGATTTAGGACTTACTGCTTATGCCTCTATGCAGCTGGCACTGGCAGAAGCGCATGACAGAGGAGCTTTTCACCATTTCACAAGCAGGAAGTTATATCAAGGAGGAAGGGTGGAACAGGAGTGTGTCTTTCCAGGTCATATACCAGTGATCCACCCCTCTAGGTCAAGGCTCAGAGTTCTGCCCCTTCCTGGCTAAGCCCCAGACACCTGCCCTTTCCAGCCAATTCCCTATAACACACGGCTTCAAAGGCATAAAGAAGATTAGAATTCACCACAGATAAGCCACAACATCCAAACATGAGGCTTTGGGGGACACTTTAGATCCAAACCATAACATCCATTAGCACTAAGCCCTTTTGCTTAAGCCTTCAGGCCTATGTGTTTCGCACCTTACATCCTGGCCGGATTCTTCCACCTTTGGGTGGAGCTAGCACATATTTCCTGCTGAGATATAACATCACGGGGCAATACAATTTAGCTTCCAATTATCTAGCAACTAGCCAATTTTTGGTTCAGACAGGGGCTTGCTTTGCCTTTATAAGAAATACATTTTATCATTGAATGATCCCAGATGTGTTTAATACATTCAACCTTAAATCATTTGATTAATAAATTGTTAATTTATTCTATGAGCCAGACACTGTTTTACATGATGGAAAAGCATTAATATAAAAAAGAGAAGAAAGAGAGTTGAGGTCTGACACAAGGGGTGGTAATAACACTCCCCATGGATCTTAACTTGGAAATGAGGTTTTCCTTTTCTAAGGAGAACGTCCTAAGTCATATGGATAAGGTGGAAGACATAAGGCCAAGTATAAGGACACAAGACTCAACATACTCAACACTAACAACTTAAAGAAACTGGATTATTTTGGCTCAGAGTTTCAGAAGGTGTTAGCTCACTCATGAGTGGCTAGCAGTAGTGAAAGTTTATGGAGGAAGTCCATCTGGAGAGAAGATGTTCACAGCGTGACAACAGGAGCGAGCCAAAAGAGAAGAGAAGGGTGGATCCAGAGCTGTGATCTGCCCTTTTGGGAAAGCCCCAGTGACCCACCCCTTATGATCAAGCTTCACCTTATACAGCACAGGAAATCTTTGGATTAACTTTCATGACTGAATCCCCTTCCAGACATGAAGATTCTGGGGTGCATTCCAGAGTCAAACCACTACAATACATAAAGAAGACAATGCAATACTATTTTTGCTAGAAAGAGATATAAAATTATTACTGAACTATTTTTCTTTTATTCAAGAAAAATAAAAAAACACTTATTAACTCTATATATACATATTTAGTCAACAATTCTGTAATAAACACACTTGATAAGTATGACAAAATTTTTTTGTGTGTGCAATACAACAGTGTTTGGTGAAAATTTTTCTTCCATAATAAGATTGATTACAGTGAAAGGAAACAAAACAAAATATTTCAAAAATACTTAAGAGGAATGTATGGTGGGTATCTTAATGTCCCTTCTTATGGAGTCCAGATGGCAGACTCTAATCCTTGAAATTCTCATAACTAAATGTTCATTTACAAGGCAAAAGTAAACAAACAAAACCAAAACCAATCAATCTTTGTGAATACTATTAGGTAAGCACTTTGAAATAGGGCATTATTTTTTAGTACTCAAGAAGAAGGCCATATATGACCATGATGACCATGATAAAGGAAAAAAAAAATCCTTTAAAAAACAAGAAAATTAGTAATTATACATAGAAGAATCCTCAGAAAATCACCGGTGAGAACAACTCAACCGGAATGTGATGGATTTGGTGATGGAGAAAGAAACATGAATAAAATAAAAGAATGTGGAATTTCATTCAAGATGGGAACACACCTCAGGTTATAGCCAAGAAGAAATGAGCCACTGGGGTCCTACAACCAGAAGGAACCGGTTACTCCCAATAGCCCAGATGGATAAAAAAGCAAATTGTTCCTTTGAAACTCTATAAAACAACACAGACCTGCCAAAGATTTGATCTTAGCCAAGTGAAGCTGATGTGGGACTTCTGGCCTTGAGAGCTATAACATAATAATTTCTATTGTTTTACACCAGTGACTTTGTAGTAAATGGTTATGGCAGTAATAGAAGCCTAACACATGCCGTAAAAGCTAAATGAAGCAAGATATAGGATTGGAATGATCTGTGTTGGAGGCAAAGTACAATTTTCAGTTGGTTACTAAAGGCATTCCTGATTGGAAAACTTGACCTTTGATGAATTATCTTAAAATGTAAGAGAATAAGCCCTATTACTCTCTGGAGAAAAAAAAAAAATCCAGTTAGGGCAACTGGCAAATTTAAGGGCCCCAAGGCAGATGAGCTCTTGATGCATTCAATGTACAGGCCAATGAATATGTGTGCAGCAGGAATTGAGAAAAATCACAGAAAAAAATCCACAGAAACTATCAGGACCACATAATTCAGACTATCTAAAATAAAGGGCATTATTTTTTGATTGATACTGAAAGGTAACAAAATTTAAAAATGGAAGGAAACTATTTCCTTGTGTTATGGATAAAGAAAATGTAATGTAAGAATACTCTAAAATTAGAAAAAAACTAGTCAAATATTTTAAGTACATTTCAAAAATTTGAAAGAAGAAAAATTATTAACTGTATCAGAAATGTAGGTACAAAGAGTGATTAATAATCAGTATTATAAGTAGAAGTAAGAAAGATTGCTATTAGTAAAAAAATGATTACATGGATTATATTGGTCTAAGAAACTGCTTCAATCTTTACTGAATTAACTTTTACATAGAATCATTGGTCGATATTCAAAAGAAGTAAAAAAAAAGCTACATAGGTGTTTGAACAAGAGTATGTAAATCTAAGTTGAACAAAAATTAACTAAAAGTCAGATGTACATTGTGTGATGTCCTAGCTTTGAGATACATGTGTGGGAGTCAACTGTTTAAATAGTATTTAAAAACCCTCCCATGAATTAGGTAAATTTAAATTTAATTGTGAATGCAGGCAGACATTCTTACCATTAATCAGAGTACATAATATTTCTGGATTAAGAAATATCCAGCAGATCAGTAAAGCACACTTATAGAGGTGTCTTGAGTGTTTCCAGAGTTGATTGGCATGTAGATCTGCCAACTGGTGTTTGCTGGGTAGCACTGCTCAACATGTCTCTGGTCTAAATGGCGCAAAAGGGAAAGAGGGAAGACATTGAAATGCATTTGGAAGAACTCCCTTCTCTTCCAAAAGCCCCCCCCACCCCCCTTTCCTTCACCCGTGGATAGTAGAATCCAATTTCTTTAGACTTCCATCATGGAGCCTCTGCACAGAGCTTCCATGCCTTCACTCTTGGGCTGGCTCCGCATCCTCACACCCTGGGTTTTGTATCTTCCTTTAGGCTTAATAACTACTGTATCCTGTGACTATCCAATGTGCAAGTGCACCCAGGGGCTCTGATCCTGTATGCATTTTTAAGGAATCCCCTTGAGTATGCATGCTTGGGTGCGTGTGTGTGTGCATGTGTGTGTGTGTGTGCGTGTGTGTGTGCGTGTGTGTGTGTGTGTGTGTGTGTGTGTGTGTGTGTGTGTGTGTGTGTGTATA